>KN882515.1:87183-104444 GCA_000934455.1 Apostichopus parvimensis | reverse complement strand
TGTTGGTCTGATGACCTTTGACCTTGAGGCCAGAAATCATTATAAACAGTTTTCATAAGTGTGCCATGAAATGTTGCCAAAAAAAAATGTTGCACAGAGGATTGCAAATGAGTGACCATTTATGTGACTTTCTAGCATATTTGGATGTTGGTCTGAAAACCTTTGACACTGAGGCCACAAATCATTAAACAGTTTTCATAAGTGTGCCAGGAAATGTTGCCAAAAAAAAAAAATAATAATAATAAAAAAATATTAAAAAAAAAAAAAACGGTTATGTCATTATGTTTCTACTCCCTGTCCTGCCATCCTTTTTAGGTTTTGCCTTGACATCGAGCCACTGCTGACACGCTGCCCGTGCCAGGGGGCACCAGCGGTTTGTACCAGGAATCCCTGCAAGAGGACATGCGGGAGCTATCCCGACGCTGTCTGCTTCGTGAACTTCTGTGACGGTTGCTATGCCCAGTGGTATCTGAATGGAGAGCAAGTCAACTGTGATGCTAGTGTTAGAGGTGTGAGGTCTTTCATGCAGTGGGAAAGGAGCGGGGCTGGGGAGGGGGGGTTTGATGGGATGTTGGTGGACTTACAAGCCTGGTAACAGCTTAGATGAAAATGATAACAAATCTTTAGCATATAATATAGTAACACAAAGTGTTTGAAATGGAGAAACAGGCAACTTTAATGCTAGGTATTAGAGCTTCCTACTGGGGTGTAGCAATTGGATTGGGGGTAGGGGGAAAGGTGAGGGGTGGAGAACAGGCCCACAATCTTGCACAAATAGGGTATGCAGGCTGTTAGAGTTGCCGCCCCCCCTCCCCCCTACTGTGCACATTGCTCAACCTCCTAATGTGAGATTATGGTCCTCTCTGACCATATGCTCCTACCAATATTTCTCTCTGGCCATTGTTAAAAATTCATTTAAGTCCATGCACTGTCTGATCAAATTGAGATACTCAACAGTTTGGTTTCTTGGCAACAAGTAACAAATCCAGAACAGTGATAACGTTGTGAGAGTGTTGTCGTCAAGTGGTTAAGGCAGTGGCCTTGTGATCCAAGGTTTGCAGGTTCGAGTCCTGGCCAGATTGTTACTTTGTGTCCTTCACCCAGGGTATCAAAGGGGACTTGCGAGGTAACTTGTAAATATAGTTGCGTCTGCCAGTTTGTGGCTGCACCCTATGGGAAGTCCCCGGGGGACACGTAGATGTGGTGCACTGTGGTGCCCCATGAGAGATTGTTTGAAAGTGCACACTTTGGCGTGTGGGTGTGACAAGTTACCAGGGGTTAAGTTGTAAAGTTTTGTGAGGGGTCCTTGGCCTCAAACAAGACTAAACCTTCAACTTAGACTTCGACTAAGCTAACAAGAAATCTGGTGTGGGAATATAAAGGAAAGAAAATATTATATTTATTATTCATATTGTAAATGAATAACCTTTGTGTTTGTTGCTCTACCAGAGTGTTCCGATGGATTCAACCGTTATCGAGAAGACGCTGTCTGGAGACCGGATCCTTGTACCACTTGCCGATGTTCGGTTAGTCTGCAAATTTCCTTTCATAAAACTTTGTTAAGCTGTTTACAAGAACAAACCAACCTTGGGTGTCTCATAAATCTGTTAAAGACTGTACACACATAATGTAATTTGGTTATGTAGCTGTTCATACATGTATATCAAAGAAGTTGCCCTCTTAAACTTATATTTAGATATGTTAAGAATGATCGGGGTAGGTTTTAACCTCCAGGCAGTTGCCTCTTAAAATTTCCATTTTGATAAGTTCCAAATAGTCGGATGAATTTTTTACCTGCAAGTCCTCTGCATCTTAAATCTTGCTCGATTGACATATATTTTAACCTTTCCATCTCTCCATCCAGGATGGCAGTGTTGACTGTGAGGTGGTTCGTTGTCCGAGATCGGCTTGCTCTCATCCTGCCCTGGCAGCTGGTGACTGCTGCGCTACCTGCGATGGTCAGTCACTAGATATCTTACTCTTAGAAATGCCATATTCCAATGTTGATTGCTTTAAAAATCAAAATTATACAAATTGACAGTTTCTGCATACTTGCGCTAAAGCTTTATCCTACAGTTTATCTCCTACCTCTCCTCCTCCCCCTGTTGGTTTCTTTCTTCTCTCCATCCCTTGTCTACTAATCCCCTTACATCTATCTCTTTGTGTTCACCATGCTCATTAACCTGTCTGTATTCTGTGCGTGTTTTTGTCCCTTCTGTTACTGTAACTTGTCATTCAGCCTCTGAAATGATCCTGCTAGGATCAAAACATCAGGCCCTCTTACTTTTACACAAAGCTTTTCCTCATAGTTTTTCCTATAGGGCAGAGATATTATTCATTCTACAAAATTTGGAAATATTTTCTCTTTGATAGCTATACTTCCAGTGGCCCAAGTTTGATCGCTTTAAAAAATGACGGGAAGGTTTATACATATTTGTGCTGAAAACTACATGCTCATAGCATTTTGCAGGGCAGGTTTTCAAGGGTTAAATGAACACAGAGATTAAAATTTGAAAGTAAAAGTGATTTAAGAACTACTGTCATAATGACATCAAAGACTACCCACTGTGATTCACTTTCTGGGGTAAGGGAGTTGTTAGTCAGTCTAAAATAGGTCACATTCGATCAACCATATCTCTAATTAGACGACAAGATCCTGAGAAGGGTTTTGTAAATAATAGTGTGGAATATTTTTTTCTCCATAGATAACCGTTACATTATCTGCTTACTAGAATATCCCCTTAAACTTGTCACCTTCTCCTAGTAAAGATTTGTAGGCTATGTTATGCTATGAATACATCTCTGTCTTAGTCAATCACTCTATAGTGTATTCACCGTTTAACGATTTATTCTACGTGACCAGAGAAAACTTAATTTGCTATTCATGAAGGTGATGTTTAAGGGAAATTCATCAAAGTGTTGTAGTATTGGAGGCTCAGAAGTCCCCTCATTGCACATCCCCAGTGTATATATATATATGTGTGTCGTCATGATACTGGTTTTAAAGGTGGAGATAATTTAGGCCTGGATTTCTGCTAGGAATAATCTGAAATGTCTGAAGATGGTAACATGGTTCAAATTTTACCTTTATATCTTGCGATAAATTAAAAATACGTAATAAAATATAAAAATAATGTAATGGAAAACCCACCCACCCACCCCCCCCCCACCAAAAAAAAAATCACATTTGGAAGAAAGTCAGTGTATCATGAATTTTTCTAAGTTCAAAATGGATATTGATTCTATGCAAAATGTTGGTTACCATCTTCACTACGTTCTTGACAGAGGATGGTTGGTTTCGATAAGAACGGTGAGAGGATAATACCCCCCCAAAAAATAAACTCTCTGATAAGTTTTTTTCTTTTTCTTCCTTAGGATGTCAGTATGGTACGTATACGTATGCCAACGGTCAGACCTTCAACGCAGCTAACGAGCCTTGTTCCGAATGTACATGCATTGTAAGTATTCCATATGCCTGGTCTACTCGGTTAGATAGATTCATATATAAAAGTTGAAAATATTACTCCAAATATAGCAATCAGAAAAAAATATTACACATATAAAATTGATCAATATTCAAATAAGAAAAAATCCTAGAATCTTGTAGCCACTCCTTCAAATCCTTTCTTTTTCTAGACTTCATTTTTTTTCAAATGCATTTCCAGTGTTGGCACCAGCCTAGACAATCTGGGGGGGGGGGGGGACTAGCAGGCAAGGAATTTTTTATGTGATGGAAGATAAATATAACCTTGGTACGGGGGTGGGGTCTAAGGGGGAAGGGGTGCCCCCTGGGATTTTTTTCTGTAAGTAAAATGACTTAAGGCGCAAAATGGTGCTATCATTTGACAATTTGTTTGCATTTAATGCATCTCATTGGAAGCTGTTTCCGATACAAATGATTAGCCTAGCTCCATATATTTTGGATAAGTATCAGATCTGGTTGCGGGGGGGGGGGGGACAACTGAGGGGACAAGGGAAAATTCTCGGGGGGAATTTGGTCCCTCATGTTTGTCATTTTCTCATTCATTTTTCTGTTGTTCATTTACTTCATATAAACTATACAAATAAACTTATCTACCAGTATAGTGGTAAGTTTTTATTGAGCATTTAATCTTAAAAGCTGTAGTTAGAAGTATTCTTTACTATTTAAGCGAAAGAATATATTTGACTTTCTGGGTTGGCTATTCATTTGATGTAACAGAATCATAACCTTAGTTAAAACAATTTAGTTACCACTATCCAAGAATTTATACTAAGAAGAAGAGTGCAGATTGTTTTTTCTTGATCATCCGACTGTTTTCCATGAGTAATTAGTCTCAACTCCAGTATTAAACTGAGATACCCAATTCCAATTAGGTCTTGGATCTCCATTTTAAAACATCTTTCCTATCATGTTACCAACTGTGTCAAAGTCGTCCTTGATCTTAACATTTTCTTCCACTCCTTTTGACAAATTATACCGCTTGCAAAAAAAGGGAAGGCATGTCACAGCATCTTCCTCTGAAATGTCGAGACTTGAATCATGGTAAACAATTCTCTTGTAAATGAACTAAAAACGAAAGACAAACTTCCAACCACATCTGTCTCACGGTTCTGTTTTTCTTCTCTCGTGGACAGAATGGAAACGTGGAGTGTAGGACAGTGACTTGCCCTCCGGTTACCTGCGACTATCCCTGGACCTACGGAGATAGATGCTGTCCTAGTTGCGATGGTATGCTGTCTTCTAAAGATTCAACCCCTTAACTCGGGTTTTAATTTAGTTTATAGCTGGTTTGAGTCTGATAATTGATCAGTGAGGTACATCTCTCATTTGGAGTTGTGTATTAAACTGTTCATGTTAACTGCTGACAGAAAGAGTGGTGTTTCTGTTCTGGTCATGTGTATTCTGTTTGTTTGTTCCATTGAGCCCTAGATCTTCATCAGCTCTGGACCAGACATCCCTCTAAAGCTATTCAGATACCTGAAATGAAATATTTTTGTCATTTTTGGAAAAATACTGCTATATGCATGATAAGCTATAGAAACATATAGGTTTGGAGAGCACTCAAACAATAACTTAAAATGCAATCAATGCAATACAATGTAAAGCATTACATTACAATAATTCATTGTAATGCAATGCAGTGAAATGCAATGCAATACAATGGAATGCAATGCATTACATTACAATACCTGCATTGTAATGCAATGCAGTGCAATGCAAAGCAGTACAATGGAATGCAATACAATGCAGTGAATTACATTACAATACTTACATTTGATGCAATGCAATGCAATGCAGTGCAATACAATACAATACAATACAATGCAATGAATTACATTACAATACTTGCATTTAATGCAGTGCAATGCAATGCAGTGCAATGCAAAGCAGTACAATGGAATGCAATACAATGCAATGAATTACATTACAATACTTGCATTTAATGCAATGCAGTGCAATGCATTGCATTACAATACTTGCACTGTAATACAATACAATGCAGTGCAATGTAATACAATGCAATACAGTATGTCTGAAATGGAAACAACAAAAAACATCGACCCCTCAGTTAGTGAGCTCTCTGATGAATGAAATATTGAATTTTTTTTTTTTTGTGGTGAGGGGGGGTGGCAGTACATTGGATGTTCTGCAACTCATTTACAACCAACTCATGGGAATCTTCTTAGCTTTTAACATTTGCATGTTAAGCTTATTAATTAATTGAAATGCCTATGTAGTCACTGACCTGGTTTCCCATTTCTGAACAGGATGCGTGTACGACGGTCGCGTTCTGCGGAACGGACAGGCGTTCAGCTACGACACCTGCACCATGTGTCGCTGCGAAGACGGAGACGTGAGCTGCGACCAGATAGAATGCGGCCGACTCTCCTGCGATAATCAGATCAATCCTGAGGGATCATGCTGCCCTCGCTGTCGTGACGGCTGCGAATACGAGGGAATGTCTTTCAACAACGGGATGTTCTTCACGCCGATGTCGAACCCGTGTCTTCAGTGTTCTTGTCGGGTGAGTCCTCGTTGGACGAAGAAGTTTGTCCTCGTCACGTGCGAAATGTGTACAGGAATGAGCCTACCATGATGGCATCCATTAATACTAACAGCATAATGCATGTACAGTGACCTAGTTTCTGGACTCTGTTGGATATTTTAAAGACTCTTTTTCAGGGTTTCTCAACAGGAAGCCCACATTCCAAACTTTGAATAAAAAGAAAAAGAAGAAGTTGGCCCACAATCTTGAACTAATTGGGTAATTGTACACACCCTTAAGCGGGTCAGCTTGAACACACCATTGGTCGAAGCTCCTCGTTGCTTCATCTTAGATAGTATGATATTTTTAGTAGTTTTGGTCCTGTGCTTCCTACAATATTTATCTCTGGCATGTTTGTTCTTATTTTCTTCTCAGGAGAGTATTGTTCGTTGTCATCCATTGCCCTGTGATCCACCTGAATGTGATAACCCCATCTACCTACTGGGGGCCTGCTGTCCAGTCTGTACCAACAGTGAGTAGCTACATTCTGATTGGTTCTTTTAAATGATGCTGTTCAAGACATGGATGGATGTATCAGATTAGGTTAGGTTACAATACGGTAAGAAAGGTTATGTAACGTATTGTGGTGTATGGGGTTCCATGTATATTTGTAGGATTAGATTAGGTTAGGTTCGGTTAGATTAGATTAGGTTAGATAAGGTTAGGTTAAGTAACATATTGTTGTGTGTGGAGGTGCTATGTATAATTTTAGGATTAGATTATAGGCTAGGTTAGGTTACGGTACATTACGTATTGTTGTGTGTGCAGGTTCTATGTATATTTTTAGGATTAGATTAGATTAGGTTCGGTTAAATTAGGTTAGGTTAGGTTACGGTACCAAACATTGTTTTGAATGGATGTTCCATGTATATTTTTAGGATTAGATTATATTAGGTTAGGTTCGGTTAGATTAGGTTAGCTTACAGTATGTTACGTGTTGTTGTGTTTGAAAGTTCCATGTAGAATTTTAGAGTTAGATTAGGTTGGGTTAGATTAGGTAAGGTTATGGTTCGTTAAGTATTGCTGTGTTTGGTGTGTCCATGTATAAATGCAGTGGGGTGTTTATCGCAAAGGTCTCAATAAAGAACGAAAGGTTCCAATCTTGTTTGTAAGTCTAGTGATATTCATTTCTTATATTAATTTCAAAAGTATTCGGATCTTCTTGCACTGTCTGAGCCTTTCCATTTTACGTGTTACTTCAATACTGAGGCAAAATTTAAAATGTTTCAAGTTTCGGTTGTCGAAAGGAAGACTGTAATTGGACAAAATGATTGCTGTGAGGAAATACATTGTTGACCTCTTAAAAGTTATCAAGCGGGAAGGGGGGGGGGTTGGGGAGAGGATGCACCCCTTGCCGTTCTGAGGTGTCCTGCTATTTTTAATGAAAGAAACAGCCTGACCCTTTATTAGGAAGGGAAGATATTACAAAGGGATTTGAGCAAGGAGGCCTGCACTACGTAGAGGAATTAGAATTGATTTTAGGAAGAAAAAAAAATAACTTATGCATTTTATTTTCACTTTTCAGAGTGTGTTCATGACGGGAAACAGTACGACAGCGGAGATGTCTGGTTGACGAGCGATCAGTGCGACGAGTGTTACTGTCGGGGGTCAGAGGTCAGCTGCAGGCGGAGCAGAAGTTGCCCCGATTCCTGCGAACATGGTCTGGTTGAGGAAGGCCAGTGTTGTTCCTCTTGCACAGGTGGGTGGTGATCAACGGAGGATTAACACTAATCTCTGGAGATTATCCTTATGCGCTAGTAATCTTTACCATAAATACGTAACAGAAAATATTTTGTATGTAATCGTGGGTATATTTTAGTCGAATTGGGATATTTTGGGGTTTTGATTTAAGTTTAATAACTGTGACCATGAACAATATCATGTGAATGGACTATATACGCAAAACCAGGATTAAATTTACTGACTGTGAATATGTAAAATTTTGAATTATTTTTTATCCTTCTGAGTTTGCCTTTACATTGGATTGTTAGCCATTTTTGTATATAAGCAAACTTACTTTCTAATTTCCATCATTACCATCAGTCAGCATGGGGTGGGGGAGGGGGGTCAAGCAGCATGTTTGTCCTGGGGTAGGGTGGGATGATGTTATGTCATCAAGGTGGGGAAGGGGTGTGGGTGAGAAATTTTGGTAAACTTGGAGGGTGCTTAGATCCAAAATGTTGCAACCTTCGGAACAAAGTTGACGAAATTATTGTTTTGAATGCTCAGGTTATTTATAGCGGATATAATATTTATACTGCAAACTAGGAATTATATTCTGTCTGCGAGAGGGTTGGGGGGGGTGGAGGAATGGCCGAGTAACCCCCTTTATTTAATTTGTGGGGAGTGGAAGCTAGAAGCCAGAAGTATTAATATTTGCTCATAAGTTTCTCATCACCCTGGTTAATTTTAATGACCCTAACCATATATAAAGTTAACTTGGTCTTACATTTGCCTCTATTATTGCTCATTACAGGCCATAAAAGTTTATAATTTCATATCAACCTACTGTTGTCCCGCTTCCTTGGACCAATAAAAAATGGATTTTTTTTCACAATGACATTTCATTTTTTTCCATCCTCAGATTGCCTGTATAACGGACAAGCCTGGAGTAACTTTGCCGAGTTTCCTAACCAGGACGGCTGCAGTTACTGTTCCTGTTACTACGGTACCGTCACGTGTCGTAGGAAGCCTTGCGATGCGCCCTCCTGCGCCAACCCAGTCCTACTCCCGGGAGAATGTTGTCCATCTTGTAAAGGTATCTCAACCCAAAATCTTTCGCAAATATCAAGTCTGCTTCAGTTTTTTTATCTTTAAAGAAGCATTCGGTGATGGTTTGGGGGTTGGGGGGTGGGGGGTTGGGAGGGGAGAGTGGTTTTGACAGGATTCAGTGAGTTGGTTAGTTGGATATATAGTGAATAAGTTACATTTCATAACGTTGAAGGACAATTATAACAATGAAAGAAAAGAAAATTTGAAATGTAGATTGGAATATGCTTTTTAAGTAATAAATGTTGAAAGAAGTAGATGGCCAAATGTTTAAAAGTTAAAAAAGTTAAAAGTATTCATGGAAATTTTTTAAGGTTGATGGTTAAAGTGGTAAATCTAATAGCTAAGGGTGTCTTAGATTGATCAATTTTAAACTAATTGTGAGTAAAAATTGGTCAGGGGTTCGCTTCGGGGGTTTGTTACCAATCGGAAACCTCTGCGTGAGATTCTATGCGTACAAGAAAACTGGTATTTTGAGCTAGAACACTCCAGTTGTGTTAAACTTTCTGGTCAACAGGTGGCGTGGCTCTAAGTACAGCTAACCAATCAATAAGTCCCCTTACTAATGGGAGAGTTCAAACATGTTTCATTGAGATGATAAAGTGATGTAGGAGACACATATTCTGCAACAGTAAACCCACAATGGAAGTCGAACCAGTAAAAAAGTGGTGTTACCCGCACTTTAATTTGTTTTAAAAAATTATCGTCTCCCGTTCAGAGTGTGAAGATCGTTTTGGAAACACATACGGTCACGGCCAGAGCTGGATCCCTCGATCCGGAGGGCGCTGTGAAGAATGCGTCTGTCGAGATAGCCAGATCATATGCGGCAGACAGGAGTGTACCCAGCAGTGCACTCATCCACGTTATGAGGAAGACGGATGCTGCCCTCTATGTGATGGTAAGTTCCGGTCGGTCAGACAATGTCGTCATTCAGTATGTTCCAAATTTATGCGTGATGTCCCTGTCGACGGGTGTGAAGGGGGAGGGATTTCTGTTTGTAGAGGGTAGCATACGACCATTAAAAGCCCCATTGACTTACACACTAAATCACAAAAGTAATGTTAGTCTAGACAGAAGTTCTCACTAGCTAAACGCTACCCATGACCGGATAGCTGACAAGTTGGCCTTTCATGGCACCATCAATTTTCCGTACCATGACCGCGCAGATTTTTTGCTATTCGAGCCGGAAGTTTTCGCAACTTGTAAACAAACCTCTTCACTCAGTAGTAAACAATTTTCCTACGCTGCTCCTGGGAGGCCTAAAGGGGTCTAAGAATGCCTCAATTGACCCAATTGTTACACCACATGTACTTTTATTCATGCTCTTCAACATGCAAGCCATACAAAAACTAGATCATGATTGATAACAGGTCAAAATAAGTTGTTCTCCTGCTGCTTTTTGGCACTTTTCCAGAGATAGGAGAACAATCGAGCGGATGGATATAGACTCTAATAGGAGTATGCCACCAGAGTAGAGACCTTAGAAAAACGTAACGTCAAAGCTAAGATTATTCGTTAAATAAGCTCTCTTTTCTCGGCAGGTTGTTTCTTCCAAGGACGAGAGTACGATGATAGCGCTCCGGTTTACACCCAGGACGCCTGCGAGACCTGCGTCTGCAGAGATGGCAGCGTCCTGTGTGCCGCGGTCGAGTGTCCCGTTCCACCCTGTAGGAATCCCACTCGAGTACCGGGTGAATGCTGCCCTCAGTGTCCATGTAAGTTTGAAAATAGCTGTTTACTGTCTTCAGAGTCACTTGAAGTCACTTTTAACCTTCCCCCCTCTCCCTCAATTGGCACAAGATTATATCACAGGTTTTTTCATCATGTTGGGTTAATAAACTGTTTTGGGAATAATCTGGGGAAATATTTGTTGCCAGGAACTTTGGTAGCCATTTTATTTGTAACTTATATCATTTTTTGTTGCCATAAAATTTCATAACTTTTTGTTAACTTTTATTAATTTATGTTCCTCACAGCTGCTACTTGTGAATATGAAGGACAACAATACATCAATGGTGAAGAATTTGTCCCTCAAAGTGATGCCTGTCTTAGGTGTACGTGTAGGGTAAGTCCTCAGAAGAGACCACTCTGTAGGGTATACTATAGGTTAATTCCTCAGAAGAGACCCCTTTGTCGGGTAGACTATAGGTTAAGTCCACAGAAGAGACCCCTTTGTAGGGTATACTGTAGGTTTAGTCCTCTGAAGAGACCCCTGTGTAGGGTATACTGTAGGTTAAGTCCACATAAGAGACCCCTTTGAAGGGTACACTGTAGGTTAAGTCCTGGGAAGAGACCCCTTTGTAGGGTATACTGTAGGTTAAGTCCTCAGAAGAGACCCCTTTGTAAGGTGTACTGTAGGATAAGTCCTCAGAAGTAACCCCTGTGTAAGGTATACTGTAGGGTAAGTCCTCAGAAGAGACCCCTTTGTAGGGTATACTGTAGGATAAGTCCTCAGAAGTAACCCCTGTGTAAGGTATACTGTAGGTTAAATCCTGGGAAGAAACCCCTTTATAGGGTACACTGTAGGTTAAGTCGTCGGAAGAATCCCCTGTGTAGGTAATACTGTAGGTTTAGTCCTCAGAAGAAACTCCTTTGTAAGGTATACTGTAGGTTAAGTCCTCAGAAGAGACCCCTATGTAGGGTAAACTGTAGGTTAAGTCCTGGGAAGAAACCTCTTTGTAGGGTATACTATAGGTTAAGTCCTCAGAAGAGACCCCTATGTAGGGTATACTGTAGGTTAAGTCCCCACAAGAGACCCCTTTGTAGGGTACACTGTAGGTTTAGTCCCCAGAAGAGACCCATTGTTGATGATGTATCTGTATATCTGTATATAAATGACACACCCTAAAGGAAGTGTTTCTGAGGGTTTGGTTGTAGGAAAGGCAAGTTGTAAAAAAAGGTCAAAGACTGTCTCTTAAGCGCAAAGTTCTACTCACCACCACCCCACCCGCACAAATACCCCACCCCCACCCCCACCCCACCCAGTCCTTCATAGCAGATTGTTAACAAACAATGTTTTGGTTTTCTCGTCTAGGTTCCCTGACTCTCCACCTAGTCTGTTTGTTTCTTCAGTTTTTTTTCTTTCATTTTTTTGATGAAGTCAATCTTTTCACATATTTGTCTTCTGGTCTCTTTTTTTAGTCCGGCCGATCCGATTGTCAATCTATCGAGTACCAGTGTAACACCCAGTGTACTCACCCGGTCAGGGAAGGGGGGGAGTGTTGCTCCTCTTGTCGAGACTGTGACTTTGACGGGAGGGTGGTCCCCAACGGCGCCAACTTTATGGATCCTTCCAACGAGTGCAACCTGTGTACCTGCTCTGTAAGTATTTAGCAGGACTTGTTCCTGGTTATTCATGTCGTGAGGTGGCCACCTCCCGGTTTTTTCTGAGACCCCCTCGCTAAAATATTACCAACGTCACCGCCTCACTGTTCAGAGTCAAGACTGCTATGATTGCAATCCACATTTTTTACATCATCAACATTGAAAAATTGGCTGTGAATACTAAATTATAGCAACAAATAAAAGTTCTTCTGCGTATTAAACGTATCATAAATTATATCTAATATATTGTTAGGATGATTGACAACTAGGATGATTAATTTTACGGGTGGCACCCAGACAACCCCCCCCCCCCCCCCAAAGGTATGCTCATGATTGCCCTCCAGTGTCACAAACCAGTTACTGCCTCTCACACGAGAAATCCCAGTGGGAAAACCCTGATTAAGAGCAGTTATCTGTAAATATTAAGAGACCCCTTTTTGGAGGTATATCTTAGGGTAAGGATTAAGAGACCTCTTTGTGGGGTATATCGTAGGGTAAGCCTGTACTATGGATTAAGACCTAATCTGCTTTCCCATTATTTCATCTCCGTTTGCTTTCATTTGTGACACCTATCGATTGCTACTGTTTGTTGTAGGCTTTCATTATTTGAACCTTCTCAAAGATGCCTGCCCTTAGATATGGTATTACAAAATTAATGAAATAATTCTTCACCTTCTCAGTTTGGGTCCATCTTCTGTGACGTTCAGGAATGTCCAGAGGTCACCTGCAGGAACCCCGTCAGACAGCGGGGTGAATGCTGCCCTCAATGTCCCCAATGTCTCTTCGAGGGACGGGAGTATGAGGACAACAGTCCTGTCAGGAGCAGAGACCCCTGCGAGACTTGCCAGTGCCGCGACGGAAGGGTGGAGTGCGACCTCGTCGACTGCCCTCCCTTGAGATGTCGAAACCCGATCATAAGGACCGGGGAATGCTGTCCAGTGTGTTTCAGTGAGTCTCTTTTCATAGCTCTCTTCTACCCTTTTATCTCTTCCCCTGTTGGTTTCTTTCTTCTCTCCATCCCTTGTCTACTAATCCCCTTACATCTATATCTCTTTGTGTTCACCATGCTCATTAACCTGTCTGTATTCTGTGCATGGTTTTGTCCCTTCTGTTACTGTTATTTGTCATTTAGCCTTTGAAGAAGATCTTGCTAGGATCAAAACGTCAGGCCAACTTACTTTTACAAATTCTCCTACACAGGCTCTCTAGTGGATAAGCAGTTTGCTAACAGTTTTATTTTGTCTCAGTGAGTCACTGCAAATTTGTGGACTTTTTTTAGAGTTTCGTAATACATGCCTGATATCCGTGTATGAAAACTATATAAAATTTTGTTAACGAAAGGACTTCATTGTAAGTATAATCCCATCCTAGCCAAATTGTTTTTGCTCAGTTCCTTTTCCAAAAGTTGCTTATAAATTCAGAAATTGGTCGTATCGCTTCACTGTGACATCAAATGAACACAATACAAGTTTGCTTTATTGTCTTAGCACTCCTTGTGGTACTTCAAGGGATTTTTGCAGTTTGATGGCAAGAGTCAAAACTAGGTCAATTTTCAGATATTTTGTGTGTTCATGCCTCGTTTTTCAATCAATCCAGTAATTTCTTACTTCCATATTTGTCCATATTTTTAGCGGAAACCTGCGATTATGAAGGCAGGACTTACCAAAATGATGCGGAATTTATGTCCATCTCCGATCCGTGTTTAAGGTGTATCTGTCGGGTAAGTAGAAACTTTCCCTCAATAAATATCCTTTAATTCTCTTGTTTTTTCTTCTTATTTTACCTAAAATTTCAATATTATTAGTTTCTTTAGTTTAGTTTAGTCATATAACTTGTTGACATAACCTTTCAATGTATTTAAGTTTTGTTTTGAGACACAAATATTTTCATATCTGTAAATTCTCATATTGCTTACATAATAATTCAGTTTCTCGTAATTGGGGTTTATTTCACATTTCATAAATTCTAAAACCTATGATTATATGTTATGGACCTAATATACACAATACTTCATGTGTCATCTTTGAGAAATCCTTCCTTTTTTTTGCAGGTGGAAAATTTGTAATTGGATAAAAAACAAGAAATGATTCTGCAAAATTTACCCCCCAAAAAATTGACAAATCATTAAAGACTACAGACGCAAGATGAGAACTCTCCTCAAAAATGTGTCTCGTTCGTACCGATATTTCTTGTTCATTGGAGGAAATCGTTTATCAAGGTTGTCATCTCGAATATTCACGGGGGCATGCACACCCTCTCTTGTTTTAGCAGGAGGATTTCCCCCCCTCCCCGAGCAGTAGCACTGTACTGTTAATGTGTAACATAACAAGCCTGCTCAAAGCATTATTACTTCATTCATTGATTGATTTCTGCAGGCTTGCAAAGTTGTACTTGCAAGTAGTGTGAATGTGTTTAAGAATGCTTTGGACAAGCACTTTAAGCATTGTAATTGGGTCTGAGTGTTTGTGTCTTCAGTTTTTTTTCTCTCTCCTATAGGGTCCTTGATGGGGACTTGAGTGTCCCTCCTGATCCTTTTTTTCTACTAAACTAAACTAAAGTGACATGTCTTTCTGCTCAAATCATCTCTACTTGTTTCATTGGTTTTTGCAGGCTGGCGAAGTGACATGTCTCTCTGATGCCGTTACCTGTATCACTCAGTGCTCTCATCCCGTGAGCTTGCCGGAACAGTGCTGCCCCGAATGTTACGACTGTTACTTCTTGGAGAGGACGATCCCCAATGGAGCCAACTTCGCAGATCCCGATAATGAGTGTCAAACATGCACTTGCCAGGTAAAGAGGGTTTAGCGCTGTCCAAGAGAGGGTTACAACAGGGTTGTCCAGGGGGTTGACAATAGGGGTGTCCAGAGGGTTGATGATAGGGGTGTCCAGAAGGGTGACGATAGTGGTGTCCCAAAGGATGGACAATGGGAGTGTCCAGAGGGTGGACAAGAGGGGTGTCCAGAGGGTGGACAATAGGGGTGTCCAGAGGGTGGACGATGGTATTATGCAGAGAGTTGATGATGCATAGGGTGTTGTTTCAGAGGGTTGACAACAAGGGTGTCTAGAGGGTAAAAGCATGGATGCGCATAGGATTTATGACGGGTGTCTTGAAAGATTGTAAAAGTGGTTGGTGTACAAGGATGTTTAATTCACAATTAAGGTTAATCAGAATTTTCAGCACCGAGGTGGCTGTTTCATTTTAGTTGAGCTTGTGGCTGGATGAAGTTGTGTAACCACTAGTTGCTTTTGAAATGAACAGTATCATATTCTAACAAATTAGAATATTATGGTCATGGCTGTTGTATTGGAACGACATTTTATATCAGAAAATAATAAACTTGGGTATCCTTTAGTGAACAGAGATCAGGGTTTTATATTTGACACACCTTGTTAACGGTAGCTTGCTTAGATTAACACTGATGGCTGCAATACAAACATTGACAGCTCGACAGCAGAATGGAACGACAAGGGCATTCTTGGTTACCTGTGATTTTGGTGATATTAGTGTTTGGATACTTACCTTCTTAAAGGCATTGAAGACTCGCCCCAAACCGCGTGCCGCCCTGTGAAAAAGTTAACTTTCCGTTGCCCGCAAGTGAAGTTTTTTTCTTGTTGCTACAAAATGCAGACAGTAATGAAACGTGATACCTTGTTATCTTTTATCTAGACCTGAGATGTCCACCGCGTTATGTACACTGTGTTTTGTGTATTGACCGGAGCTGTATGTAGTGACTGTACGCTAGTGTCTACTTACCGAAGGTAGCAAGCTGTGTGTGTATTCTCTGGGATCGATGGTGGTGTTTAACACTTCTGTTACACCTCAGTCGAAACTAGGTCAGATTACCAGCATTAGACGTTTCTTTGTGCACGAGTCTTCACACCCTTTGAGTTTCTGTTTCTTTGCAACATTTTCTTAGACTTGCATAAAATTGATGAAGGATATGAATTATGTTCATCGCATGCATTTAATAGGATATTTGAATCCTTGGCAGTCATAGCTAATATAAATCTTAAAATTTATAAATGTAAATTTGCCTGTGATTTGCTATCGATAGTATGGATCAGTGACGTGCCAACAACGTGAATGCCCGCGAACCACCTGCTCCAATCCTGTACCAGTGCCCGGTGAATGCTGCCCTCAGTGTCAACAGTGCGAATACGACGGCAGAGAGTACGAAAACGACGCCCCGGTGTTCAGCAGCGATCCGTGCGAAACCTGTGTCTGTCGCCAAGGGGAAGTCATCTGTGCTCGCGCTAATTGTCCGAGACCACTCTGCCCCAACCCCGTGGAAGTTCCTGGCCGCTGCTGTCCAGAATGCCCCTGTGAGTGAACAATGAATGTGCACAAGTTTCTTTGCGAAGTGATGCCCCTAAACTGCATGACAACGTTCCCCTTCCAGCCTTTGACTTTTTACAATAAAACCCCAAAAAAGGCAAAATTAGAAGCACACCTTTCAAAAATCATTCATCTAGAGTGATAGAAATGCTCATATTGAAACAGGTTACCCAAAAAGCAATGAAAGAATTGAATTGAAGACAAAATGATCAAACCGACCAAAACTAATGTAAAGTATAAACCGTGTGTGGTATGCTTTGTAACTTGATTTATATATATGCCACCCTTTATGTCTTATCCTTCAGCTGGCTGCGAGTACGAAGGTCAACGCTACTCTGACGGCGACGATTTCCTTTCTGAACGCGATCCCTGCCTGAGCTGTGTTTGTCGCGTGAGTATTATTTAGTGTCGATTTACCGAAACTGGGCAATTGTGTTACAAAAGGCTGTTATTATCTTCAAAATTGATTTATCCTTGAAACCTGGAATGTTGACTTAGCTGTCAATTGCTTTCTTTAGTCAGAATATCTTCAAACTTTGCAAATTTTGTTGCGTAAAATTATTATTTTCATCCGTGGTTAGATGATTGTTATTAGTAAGTAAAAGCCACTTCGCAGTAGGTATGTTGTGGGTATTGAAACTCATTAACACTGTCACTTTCGCAAGGATTATTATTATTATTTACCAGATTTATATAGCGCTCTTTTCATGCATAAGCATGTTCAAGAGCGCTTTACAATGACAACAAAATGACGAAATCCTTAAAATATGAATATGAAAAATAAAATGGACGCAGCTTAAATA
>KN882515.1:69748-80432 GCA_000934455.1 Apostichopus parvimensis | reverse complement strand
ATAGATCTCGGTCAGCATGTTTCAAGAATGTGACCAAACACAGCACCAGTATCTAATGTTAACATGAATGACAATCAAACTTGGCTATTTTGAGTTTGATAAACATGATTTCATTCAGGGAAACGTTAATGTTAAAGTAAAATGTCAAGAAAGGTGACATTTTGGTTTCCAAAGATGAAGGAGCATTTTACCGACGCTAATATTATGCAAAAATCTTTCTTCAGTATTCAGAATGGAACAAAATTAAATTTACCAGAAAACATCTCACAAAGTTTGATATTTTTTAAAAATTTTTAAAATTTAATTTTTTTTTTTTTTTAATGTAATGGAATGTTAAATAACTTAGCAAATTAGTAATAAATAGTTATATGTCAGTGTGTCACTAGTGAATGACTTAAAAAAAAAAATAACTGTTAAAGAGCTTGTGATTATATTTAAGTAATATTATCTGCTATGATTGCTTCTTTGCATATTCACCAAAACATAATACAGCCTGGTAGATATGCAGCTCACCCAATTAAAATTGGTAATCTCGAAACAGCTTATATGATAAATGCTTCGTATAAATTAATTTTGCAAGCTTTGGCTATAAATTCACATATTCAGAGTTCTGGTTTGACGTAGCTTGCTTTCAAATGGATGGTCTGTTTTGCCGGCAAAAATGATTTTCCCTAGCCTACATTTATTTTCTTATTTATTTTTTGCATCAAAGTAGAAAGTCAAGATGAGTTTTGTCGATTTTAATACCATAATCGGTTCGTAATTTCTATGCAAAAATTAAAAACTGTTAGAAGGTAGTGTGAGGTTCGTTTGGATTGAAATAATCACTTTTAGTCCAGAAATGTAGAATTTTAATCCAACAAAAAACAAAAAGTGCACTGCAATAATTATAACTGCCAGTTTTTGTGCTATTCCCCGTAAAATTAAGTTCGGAAATTCTCCCTTTTTGAAGAAAAAATTGAAAAAAAAAACATGACATTGGCTCATCTGTCAAGGCTTAATTGTTGACAATTAAACATTGAACTATAAATAATAAAAATTCCCAAAATAAATTTCTTATTTTTCCTTAAAAGTGTCCTTCTTAGCGTAAAGTATATTTTTGTGTTAATTTAAGGCACCTCAGTAAATATTATTTTACGCGGGATACAGCAGGCACCTGTGAGTACATGCTAGGAAAATAACATCCGTCCAAATGCAGTCTGATTAAGGAGAAAAAAAAGTAATATTTAACCTGGTCACGCCAAGCTCAAAAAGTGCTTCCTTCACTGAAATTTAAAAGAATCACACATTATTCCATACCAATAATTTATTACAACCTTTTGTATCATTCTGCATTGAGAAACCTGTAGTCATATTTAGCTCAGTTTTAATTAAAACATTGATTGCTTTTATACTCAAATTATGCATCAGAAAATAAAACAAATGATCACTTTGAAATACTATTCTTAATGATTGAACAGCTCAACAAATCATAGGATCTTTCGGAAGTAAGTAAAAATGGCACCTTTATCAAAATGCACAATCACATTCATTTTTTATTCAAATTTGATAATTTAAAAATTCCTCATTATTTTTCAGTAATTAAATAGCATTCTTGTCCAGGATGTAAATATTTGTTTATCAATTTTTATGATAATATTTATGAAGTTAACTCATGTAAAGATTGTGGCACCTATTTCAAATCGCACAATCACCAATTGTTTTTTCTTTTCAGAATCGATAATGTAAAAATTCCTAATTGTTTTCAGTGTTTTTAATGTTCCTCACAACAATGTTGATATTGTTTTTGTTTATTCTATGAATAATATTTGTAAAGCTGACTTTTGTGTGTAAACATTGTGAAATTCCATTTGGTGCCTCTTTCAAATTACACAATCACAATTTTACTTTTCAAATTTGATGATTTATAAGAAAAAAAAAATCCGAATTGGTTTTTGCTTTGAATAGCATAGTTTTTGGGCTTAACATATGACCTTCCATCTTTAATCCTACCCTCACATCCAATCCCTTATCTCTCCTAATCTCTCCCAACCACTCAGTTTTAATCTCGTTCTAAAACTGGTGACAGTTTTGTCGATGTTCGCTCGCTAACATATTAAAACGCTTTGTCGGCTTATTGGTTGCATACTAATGGTAATGTTGATTCTCTATGTTGAAACTAATTAACATTTTTGTTGACTCACATATTTTGAAAGATTTTAACAAAGTTTCTAACTCATGTTTATTTGAAAGTGTTTACTGCTAAATTATGCACACTTACCTCTACTAACCTTTATATGTCATTTTAATGAAAAAAAAACTCAAACTAAATTATGACATTTTGTATTTTATATTAAGCTTTCTTTTTGTTTTTCAGAAATTTGTTACTATTAACATAACTCAGTTTGATATATATATAAATATATAAATATTACGATCATACCATCTTAATCTGTTTCATATCCTGGCTGCTGTTGTTAAAGATATAACAGACAGCCTTACATTTCTTTACTCAACAATAAAATCAGTCCTACCTTAGTATCGTCTTTCGTTGTTTTAATATTTCGTGATATTTCACAGCTAAATAAAAATTGAAATTATAAGCCAAAGATGAAATACATTTATTTCGATTGGGAATCGTGGTAAAAAACACAGTCAGGAGAATAAAATAGATTTAACTCATTGTAAGTTAAATTACTGAACTGATAAATCTATGAATATTCACATATGGTAATTATTTGATATGGAATCATGTAAATTTTGATCAGGTAAATTCATAGAAGAACAAAAAAAGAAGAAGAAACAAACAGTCTGGAGAACCAAAATTAGATTTAACTCAGTGCAGGTTATATGAGTGAACTGATAAATCTATGAATATTCACGTATGGTAATTATTTCATATGGAATCATTGAAATTTTGATCAGGTGAATTCACCTCACAGAAGAACAAAAAAACAAAAATAAACAAACAGTCTGGAGACTAAAATTGATTTAACTCAGTGCAGGCTATATGCGTGAACTGATGAAGCTATGAATATTCACGTATGGTAATTATTTGATATGGAATCATGTAAATTTTGATCAGGTAAATTCATAGAAGAACAAAAAAACAAAAAGAAACAAACAGTCTGGAGACTAAAAATTAGATTTAACTCAGTGCAGGCTATATGCGTGAAATGATAAATCTATGAATATTCACAATGGTAATTATTTGATATGGAATCATTGAAATTTTGATCAGGTGAATTCACAGAAGAACAAAAACACAAAAAGAAACAGTCTGGAGACTAAAAATGGATTTAACTCAGTGCAGGTTATATGCGTGAACTGATAAATCTATGAATATTCACGTATGGTAAAAATTTGATATGGAATACCGCAAATTTAATCAGGTGAAATCACAGAAGAACAAAAAAGATTTAAAAAATCAGTCAGACACACTGGATTGAACTCAGTGCAGGTTATATGCATGAACTGATGAATCTATGAATGTTCATGTATGACCTTTGACCTATACTGTTCAAAACTGTCAGTAAAATGGTTGTGAAAGTTCTAAGAATGTGCTGTTATTTTACCCTTTTCTTTTCCCCTCCGTTTTAAAGAGCTGTATGAGCTTTTCCCGCGAATTCGCGGAATATCCGTGATTTCTTAAAAAAATATATTCTCCTAACACACTGTAGCATACGCAAACTGGAGCCTATACCGCAATTTTTGCAAAGTTCCGTGATTTTTTTTACCCCAGGCTAATCCCTGTGCATAAAGGAGAGTATAACGTAGATAAATCATGCAACAAGTTGTAGTAATTTGCATAGCATTAGCATGTACAGTATTATCTCTCCACAATCAGTTTAAGACCTATGACCGATAGAAGACTATAAAATATACAACAGGAAACTAACGACATTGTAAACGTTAGACGTTATTTCCCATCCCCTCTCCCTTTGGGAGAACTGTAATAATTCCATCTGTGAAAAACAAAGATCTATCAAAATTGTTAATCATATTCATATTTTTTATTTTGATCTCTTCCGCTTCCCCCTTACCAAAAAAATTAAAAAAAGGCTGCGAATATAACGGCTACGAGCTGGGCAACCGAGAGGAGCTTACTATCAGCGAGGAGTGCGTCATATGTTCATGCTTGGTAATATTTACCTTCTTTCTAGTTTCTATTTTTCCCCTTTTCGTTTGTGAAATCTCTACTTATATTTATGTTTTTCCATATTTTTTAATCTTTTTAACTGCTACTGAAGACATTACCAAGTGCTTGAAAACGACATTTTGTGCTCAAATTTTGCCGCAGTTTTGTGATATCATGTTGAAATTTTTAAAGGAAAGACCAGCGAGCTGCATGAAAAATATAGTCTGTCTCATAAGCACCCCCCCTTCCTCCAATCCCCCCTCCCTTCTGCCACCACCCAAATCACTGCAATGATGAAATAATTGTCAAATTTCAACATAAAACAGTAAATTTGTGAGACTATTTAAAAATCTCTGTACGAGATTGAACGGTCGGTAACTGGATAATAACTTGGTATATCGACATAACCGTAACCACGTACCTCTCTTAGAATGTTTGTCTAAGAAACGAAAAGACCATTTGATGTGTGGTGGTTCACACAAGCTTTAATTAAGCTTTAATTAGTATTCCATAGTGAGTAAGACATGACTCTTTAAAGTGCTTGCAGTAATTTTCCATATTAAAGATGAAGTGAAGTGAAGATAATAGTCGAAATACCAGTCTGTACTCTCCTCAAGTTGTTTCATCTCTTCAAATGTTCGAAATTTTTTATCCGTGGTCGTCTCATTCATAAAATTAAAAAAAAAAAATTAAAAATTAAAAAGTGAAAATTTCTGTGAAAATGAAATGTGGCTGAGATCGGACATTCCTGATACTGTTAATGGCGCTAACAGACTACAATGTTTTTTGTTTTTACCAGAACGGTGTCGTGAATTGTATCGAAGATCCAGAATGTGATGCATCCAGTAGTTATGACGGTAAGGAGGAATGTAATGGTTGGTGCAAGCGTGGTGTAAGTATGGTGTGATAAATACAGTACTGGTTAATGAAATGAATGGTTTGATTGGTGTAATATTGGTGCAAGCATGGTGCAATACATACGGAAATGTTAAATGGAATAAATAGTGCACTTCTGGTGCGAGTATGGTGTAACACTTTCAGTAGTGTAAATGCGATTTTGTCTTGGACTGTTGGAAGTACGGTGTTGTTAATGTGGTAAATGGTGTAGTGCTGGTGTAAGTCTTGGGTGATAATTCCCAAAAGTGTTGATGGTATTGTCGATCGATTATGAGTCATGTGATAGACAAAGAGACCTTTGCAGGGAGTGGGTTGTGGGGTGTATGGGTGGGTCTAACCTGGTCCCTCTTTACAGAGGACAAAAGGGATGTAATTAAATTCAGACAATCGTGTCACAGATAAGATTCAGCTCATTTAACCGATGATGTGTCGTGATTGGTGGAGATATCTGAGATCAGAGAACCACATTTATCTTATTTCTCAAGTTGCTAAGCTGCAGTTATATCCAGATCATAAGCAAGTAAAAAACATCCTCGTTACGCAACCGGGCAGTCGTGTAAAGTCACTTCACGATATGTCGGCTGCACAGATAAAGAGGCTTGTTGTTTTTGTCTGAAGTTGGTGGAAGTTGGGTGGGATGGTGGGGTGAGAACAAGATGTCTTTAACGGAAAAGTTGTGATGTGATGCTAATCTGCAATTTGACAAGTTCAGTACTAGCGTCTAAAGGTCCTCATGCATTTAAATGTATCTAGCCAAATAAAGTCCCTCTCTGGAGAGGTTCTTGCATGTGATGTTTAGAGACAATTAAAAAAAAAAAAAATAATAATTAATTTTTTTTTTTTAATTAAAGAAAAATTAAAAAATTTAAGCGCTGTGATCTTTTGTAGAGCGCTCTATAAAAGACATAGTAATATTAATATGAATAATAATAATTAAAAGATCGTATGTTTATTTTCCTGGTCTGTGGTCGATCAAATATTTCCATCGACAAAAATTGTTGAGTCTCAGGGTTTATTAACTCAACCGGGCCGTGTTTTTCTCTGGTTTCAGACGGCAGCTGCGATTTCAACGGAGAGCTTTACTACGACGGTCAACGGTTCACCAATCCTCTTGACCCCTGCGTGACCTGTATTTGTGCTCTGGGCATAGTCCAATGCCAGGAGAAACCCTGTCCGTCCGTATCCTGTATCCACCCGAGATTAGAGGGCTGCTGTCTCGTCTGCGACAGCGGTGAGCTCATTCCTAAAGATATTTGTAATTGAAAAATGTTTACCATAGAACAGACAAAGAAAAAAAAATTAATAAAAAAAAAATTAAGGTAAAAAAAAAAAAAAAAATTAAGTAAAAAAAAAAAAAATTAAGTAAAAAAAAATATGTTATGGTTAAAGGTTATCTAGATTTAAATTATTGAACAATTTTATTGATTATATACATATTTATTTCTTTTTATTTAATCAGGGTGCACGTACCTAAACCAGAGTTATGCGGAAGAAGAAGCATTCCAGAAGCCAGACGATGCCTGTCAGATGTGCACTTGTTCGGTGAGGGATGTCAAACATTAGGGTGTGATGATGGGGGGGGGGAGATGGTAGGTGGGGTAGGGGGTGCTCTCACCCACAAGATCAGGGGGAAGTCGCTACTAGGTGGTAAGAGAGAGGGAGAGGGGGTTGGTGGGAGGGTGAGGGGGTGCTCTTACCCACAAGATCAGGGGGAAGTCGCTACTAGGTGGTAAGAGAGAGGGGATTGGGACTTGGGGGTGGGGGAGGGGGTGCTCTTACCCACAAGGTCAGGGGGAAGTGGCTACTAGGTGGTATAAGAGAGAGAGGGGGCTTGGTACTTGGGGGTGGGGGAGGGGGTGCTCTTACTGACAAGGTCAGGGGGAAGTGTCTGCTAGGTTGTAAGAGAGATAGAGAGATGGGATGGGCGGGGGGGGGGGGCTGTTGCAGACCCACAAGATCAGAGGTTTCAAAACCGCACACTCCTGCATTACTTTTTAACTCAAAACTGTGATCACTATAATACTGGTATGAGCAAATCAAGACTGTATCTCTACTCTGAACCATTAAATATTTAAGAAATCCAAGTTTAGAGATATATCGCTTCAGGTTTTGTCTGGTTTGTACCCTTTCCTGTTTCTCCTGTGTTTGGACTGTTTGTGTCTTCCCATAATGTGTGAAATGAATTGATAACTCAGAAAATTTGGAGTATACTTGTATGATTGTTGAGCAATAGTTTGCATGAACTTCCCCTCCCCTCCTCCCCTCCCCCCTCAAAAAAAGAGAACTTTTGTTACAGTTTCTCTTCCAATAAAGAAGAGGAAAATCACATTATATGTATGTATTTTAGATCCTCCTGCAAGCAGGAACTCGCGAAGAAGCCATCATAGGCTTATCAAAGCCTCAAGCTGACCGAAGTCAGTCTCTTAGATTCATATTTAACATCCATGATTGTGAATTGTCAATTGTCAACAACTCTGTAACTGGTCGACATACATTAATCTCGGAGTGACTCGAACTCTGGACCTTATTAATGGAAAGCAAGTTTCACCCTAATCTGTAGTGACCTTTTCTGTCCTGTTTTGGTGATATTAGTATGATTCATAAAAGTAAATGTTGACTTTCGAATGAAATATTGTTATAATATATATTTATCGTAACCAGTTGTTAGTAATGTTTCATCACTATAAATGTAACCAACCATTACGTGAAAACTAAAAGACACTCCGGATTAAATAGTGGAAGCGATATATCTTTCATATTTTGATTTTATTTTCACGTATGCATTAATTTTTTCATATTTTTCGTTACTCTCTCGACTCAGTCTGGGAGCCTCATCTGTAACGTCGAAGTCTGTCCGGAACTTCCCGAGTCTTGCGACGTGGTCTTTGAAAGAGCTGGGGAGTGTTGCCCGTCCTGCCAGTCAGGACAAAGTGAGGATTTAATTTGTTTTTATTCTTTTCAGTATCACAGGATACTCCATTGGTTCAAGTTTATTGCTGTATGAAAATTGTTGGAAAGTTTCTTCACCTTAAGGTCAAACCCACTTCCCGATTGCATGTTCAGGGATGTGCCCACGCTGGGCAGCGCCGCCCAGCACTAAAAATTACCGCCCAGCACTGTCTTAAATATCGTGAATCCCGCCCAGCACTATTTTTATCTAAAATCCCGACATTTCTAACAATATATTCAACATAAACTGGGCCTTGCCTATGCCAAAATCATACAGACTAATAATGCATCAGTTACCCATGCGAGAAACATTACTTACAGCTCTCAATCGGTCCCTCGTAAAATCTCTTTGAAACAAACTATTATATTCCACTAAAAAAAAATTGAAAAATGTAAATTGTAAAGTGCCAGCATTTGGCATCTGAGAACCTTCAAAAACCGAAAAATATCCCTTAGACCCCTCCCCCAGGATGGCGATCAGTATACCCGGCACTCAGGAATCCTGGGCACATCCCTGCATGTTGTATCACAAAGATATGAAGTTTTCAGAGTCGATGATATTTTGTGAAAAGGCATCTGGCAACAGCAAGACTGAATGACGTCATCAGGACATTTGAGCTCCAAATGTTTTCTTTCTCTTTATAACATTTTTTAAAATCATTTTTATATAATTTCTACCCAAAGTTTGCATTATTTGCCACTTTCTGATTGCATTTTGTATCACGAAGATATTAATTTTTCAGTGTCGATGATATTTTGTGAATAGGCATCTGACAACAGCCAGATTGAATGACGTCATCAAGACAATTGAGTTCAGAACGTTTTTTTTTCTCTTTTATAACATTTTATTAAATCATTTTAATATAATTTCTACTCATAGTTTGCATTATTGATGCGACTATATAGAGAACCTTCACTGCTATTAAAACAAAACATTTCCAAATTTATCAAGTTTGAAGAGTTAATCAAAAAGACTGGAATATGAGCTTGTGGTAAAGTTTCTGAAGAGCATTTGCCTTGATGACATCACAGATCACCTTAATAGTGGAAGAAACTTCTTGGATTAAAACAGGGGTTCCCTAACTGGAATGCATGAACCCCCAGGGGTGCGTGAGTCCATCCCAGGGGGTTCGTGAGATGCTTCTGAAAGTCAAAACTGGAGTACTTTTTGTTGAACTAAAATCTGATATATCATATAATTTAGTAATGTACAACAGTCGTACCTATCGACAAACTGTCTACAATGTTACACTATGAACTTGATCTTTTACGAAGCACTGTTATGCGTATTATAGTATAATAATAATGACTCAGAACGTGTCTCAAAAAGTTGGGGGTTCGTGGACAACTCTGACATCCACAGGGGGTTTGTGGGGGGTTAAAGTTAGGGAATCCCTGGATTAAGGGATGGTTTTTATAGCCAGTCAAAAATAGTTTACATATTTAGTCAACTATATATCTTGACTAACGGAATAGATATTGATATGGGACTTTCAACTAACACTTTGTAATATAATTTTTATGTTCCATATAAGTGTCGTAACTTCTGTAACCAGTCAAGGCTATAGCACAACCCTCATTATGTTGGTGAGAGTGGGGATTACTTTCTTAATCCAGTCTTTAGCTCTTAATCTCACAAAGGGAAGGCAGTATTTGTTTATTATTTCTAAAGCGACATTGGTACTACAGTAAACCTGCTCTCAAACACACAGGCAGCATCGCAGATTAGGTAACTTTATTTATTCGTTTTTCCCTCGTCGCGTATAGCCGAAAATTGCTACAATAACGGCATCCGATACAACAACGGAGAAATCTTCAAGAATTACACCTCCTGTCAGCAATGCCAGTGCCTGGACACCATTAACTGTGAGACCATTCCATGTGATCCCGCACCCTGCACGCACCCCGTCACCAGGCAGTGCTGCCCCTCTTGTATAGGTAAGAGACAGATTGGTCAATTGGGGGCTTCCTGGAGTTGAGAAGTTTTGGGTAGCAATTTTTGTTTATTTTAGTGAATTCCAATGGTTTTACGGGAAGCTAACAGAAGCCAATTTTGATACCCTATCTGTGTGATGATCTTAAACCGTAGCCTTCTCTTTTCGATGAGTGTCCAGAGAACTATGAGGCAGGATGTTTAATCGCCTCATGCACCCATTCCTTTCTCCCGGGGACTTAGCATCGCCCCAGAGGAGAGTGTCTCAACATCTGACCACTTTCAAATACTGAGGCGGATGAAAGCATCTCATTTCAACATCAATGCTGTGCAGACTCGGTGAAAAAAGTTATCTGCATTTTCGAAATTTGCAAGTCAGAAATGCACCGAATCCAAGAAAGAATTAGCTCCACAAAACTGCAAGGCATCAATTTGTGAATCTGGTTTCTGTTGAGGTTTAGAGTCAGGAACCTACATGTAGGATGGACACACTAACAGCTTTACACCTCGCCTTCACTCTAGTAGGTGTCCCTGCTGCTATTTTTATTAACAGCTATTGACGGCTAGAGCTGACTTGAATGTTGTAGCTTGCCTTTTTTTACAATCAGGTGTGGGTGACTTTTAACAATTTTGACGTTTGGGGATCAGTGAAGGGTAGAAATCTGTTAATCTCTTCTAAAATGAAGACTTAGAGATGATCATGATGCTAAGTTTGTCTCCCTCCGCTCAGCTAACACGATTTGCAGGAACAAGGGAGATGTGATAATTGTTTCAAATCAACTTTCCAT
>KN882515.1:15693-32285 GCA_000934455.1 Apostichopus parvimensis | reverse complement strand
AATAATAATCAGCAGTTATTTTTACGACGCTTAAGCGACCACAAATGTGGGAGAAACCCGCAAGGGCTTATGGATTACAACTTACATGTCGGATGGCTTCCAATTCAACATTTCAATTCAAATTTGGAATCTTTTCAACTTAGAAAGTCGTGTCTAAATAAAACTTCAAATGATCTTCTCTTCCTTCAAGTTACGCCCTATTATGCAATATAAATATTTATACAACACCTAATTATATTCTGGCCATTTGATTGGTCAATTGCTCGTCGATTGCATGCAAAATCCGCTCTATGCACTCTATGAAATAGAACCATGGGTTGTACTTTTTTGATAGCACTTTTTTCAATGGTAAGAGAGCAGAGAAACCTGTCTGTTCAAAACAATCTGTTGCATGAGTGCATTTTACATCCAATTATATCCAAATTTGAAGGTGTTGTATAAAACAAATAATGAATGGTTTCCATTCGTGCAATAGTGCAAATATTTCATTCATTGTTGAAAGATGTAATTTGTTCCATTCAAATCGGCTGCGCCTCGTTGAATGGAACATTCCATCTTTCAACTCATGAAATCTTTGCACTATTGCACGAATGTAAACCATTCATTATTTGTATAATATTTGATCACATTTAGGGCCAGCTACGTGCATCGCCTTTGGAGACCCTCACTATCGTACGTTCGACGGGAAACTTATTCACTTCCAGGGAACTTGTCGATACATCATGTCTATGGACTGTGACAATCAAGACTTCATGTGAGTTAATTAATTAAGAGATCTCTCGTTTATTTATTATAATGCCCCGTAATGACAAGTAATAAGCTTTATACAACTACTTTCAAAAAGAAAAAATTGACTTGGCACACAGAAACTCATTTGCATGTAGCCTATCATAAGCTAGGGTGGTTTCTCACTGTTACATACTATTAAAAAACCCAATTCATACATCCATAAATATTCCATTCGATATTGGACTATGTTTTGCTTAGAGAAGATATATTTTATATATATATTTTATGAATGCGCCCCCCCACAAAAAAATAAATAATTAAAAATATAAATAAATAAAAGCTTAAATTTGTCGATTTTTTTAAACGTGGCAGAGTTGAAGTAAAGAACAGTAACCGTGGCGTCGGTGGTTCGGTCTCTTGGACGGAGGAAGTTTCTGTGATAGTGGACGGCGTACAGGTCGACCTAGGTCAGAGCGGTCTAGTCAAGGTAAGACAATGGAATGTACTGTCTATGCCGTTTAGAATTCTAGGTTGCCTACAGAGTTAGTTTATAGCATGTATTCAGATGTTTGGTAATACGCCTATCTATTCAGTCCTTCAATATTGGTTAGATGGATGATATGGATCGTCAGCACGTCTGTCATAGAGGGTTGTCTTGGTTTCGGGATCTTTGACACGTTGAATTTCTTTTCGTTCATTTTTTAAGGTGGATCGTGAGGTTATAGTGCCACCGTACTTGAAGGGTTCCGTAATTAACGTCGAACGGAGAGGAGATGGATATTATGTGAACACTAATGTTGGTGTGAAGGTAAGAGTTACATTATTATTGGTATATGATGGTAAGAGGCACATTCTTATAGATATGTGAAGGTAAGAGATGTGTCATTATTGATATGTGATGGCAAGAGGCACATTATTATAGATATGTGATGGTAAGAGATACATCATTATTGGTATGTTTCAGGAGGCACATTATTATAGATATGTGAAGGTAAGAGATACATCACTATTGGTATGTGATGGTAAGAGGCAAATTATTATAGATATGTGAAGGTAAGAGATGCATCATTATTAGTATGTGATGATAAGAGGCAAATTATTATAGATATGTGATGGTAAGAGATACATCATTATTGGTATGTTTCAGGAGGCACATTATTATAGATATGTGAAGGTAAAAAGACACATCATTATTGGTATGTGAAGGTAAGAGACACATTATTATAGATATGTGAAGGTAAGAGATACATCATTATTGGTATGTGATGGTAAGAGACACATTATTATAGATGTGTGAAGGTAAGAGATACATCATTATTAGTATGTGAAGGTAATAGGCACATTATTATAGATATGTGAAGGTAAGAGACACATTATTATAGATATGTGAAGTTAAGAGATGTGTCATTATTGGTATGTGATGGTAAGAGGCACATTATTATAGATATGTGATGGTAAGAGACACATCACTATTGGTATGTTTCAGGAGGCACATTATTATAGATATGTGAAGGTAAGAGATGTGTGGTTATTGGTATGTGATGGTAAGAGGCACATTATTTTAGATATGTGAAGGTAAGAGACACATCATTATTGGTATGTGAAGGTAAGAGGCACATTATTATAGATATGTGAAGGTAAGAGATGTGTCATTATTGGTATGTGATGGTAAGAGGCACATTATTATAGATATGTGATGGTAAGAGATACATCATTATAGATACATGAATGTAAGGAGCACATCATGTTGTACCTATGTGAATGTAATTATATATAAATTACATACGGACGTATATGCTACAGACCCCATCATATGTAGGTTGAGGTAACACACATTATTACAAGGACATGCTACTAGTGTGTAAAGATATCGTGGTGGATATAAGTGAATCCGAGAAATATATCGATAGTCTGATACCCATCAATTTATTATTTCTCACAGGTGACATGGGACGGAAGTAGCTATGTGGAAGTCAGCATTCCGGGCAGCTACGCCCGACGGACGTGCGGTCTCTGCGGAAACTTCAACGGCTATCCCCAGGATGACTTGCAGACGAGGTCGGGTCAAATTATCAGCTCGGTTGCCATGTTTGGAAACAGTTGGAAGGTATGTTTGTCTCTGTATGTGTATGTTCCAGGCGTGAGCTTTTTCCGCGAATTCGCGGAATATCCGGGATTTCTTTTCTACCTCGGGGACAAAAACTATTATCCTAACACACTGTAGCATACGCAAACTGGAGCCTATACCGCAAGATCATGTTTCTCTTTCTTTCTTTGTTCTGTTATTTTTTTTTCTTTTTCTTTAGGGTTACTAGCTTTGATAAACATTTTATGTTTTTTTTCTAGTATCCTGTATATACCATCACTGCACTGTTTTTGTATGTCTATGTATATGCGAAATATATTAACTGAACTGAACTGAAGTAAAGAAACAAAACCCAACATTTATAAGGTCTTCTCCCAAATGTGCTAATGGCAGTCTTTTCAGAATGATAAATATTAGACATTAAATGACATGATGGGTTTAAACTACCCTTGAGAGTGAGAGATGTAGAGGTCTTACCTCAAGCAAGAGCAAAATGACATCATTTCATTAATGTATAGTGTTTATACAATATCGTTTTCTGAGATGGTTTGAATGGCTATGTTTTCTTATTATTATTATTATTAATATATCTCATTCAACTCATGTACAGATATATGTTATGATGTGTGTTTGCCCCCTCCCTCCCCCTCTCCATTAAATCCTATCCATCATTTAAGAGTGTGTATTCTTCAGTCATGAGCTTTTTCCGCGAATTCGCAGAATATCCGTGATTTCTTTTCTACCTCCGGGACAAAAACTATTATCCTAACACACTGTAGCATATGCAAACTGGAGCCTATACCGCAATTTTTGTAAGGTTCCATGATTTTTATTTTACCCCAGGCTCATCACTGATTCTTGCTACAATGTCTCACTCATGATGCGAATGGGCGGGGGGGGGGTAAAATGTTTTCATTTCTGCGGGAATAGGAATAGGAATACCTACATCGATCACATACTTGTAATTATTCACAAAGTATCTCCCTTCTGACACACATTCCAGGTTCCTGGGTCAGATAGCCAGGACTGCGATGCTGACGACGTCGACCCATGCGATAGCGCCGGCTTCTACGTCAGGAACCTGGCGAACATCAAATGCTCGGCTATAAAGTCTGCGAGGTTTGCCCGCTGTCACGGCCTGGTCCCGCCTGAGCCGTACTATGCTGCCTGTGTCTATGACCTTTGTGCCTGCACGACCAGCGACACGTGCCTGTGCGATGCCGTCGGTGCGTACGCGGCAGAGTGCCGACACGAGGGAATATTCATCGACTGGAGAGACGGAACGCTCTGCCGTAAGTGATCAAAACTGCTGTTAAACCTGACTCACTTCAAACTACACGACCTACTTGGTGTCAAGACCCAAAATTCGTACAACAGATCCCCTCCCTAACTCCCGACCTTCTTTCCCCTTTCCCCCTCCCCCCACCCACACCCACAGATTGACTGATGAGCACATAACTACAACTACTTTATTTTCTGTCAACGACCCGTGGCCTGTTTTAGGTCGCATGCAAATATTATTCCCCTCTCGGTAGGCTACAGTCTTTTCTTTCATTTTCCTTCCAGCTATCGAATGTCCAACGGAACGTGGCTTACTATTCGACGAATGTGGACCGGCGTGTCCGAGGACCTGCATCAATAAAGACATCCCTTTCGGCCTGATCGATGAGCAGTGCATAAGGCCGTGCGTCCCTGGCTGTCAATGCCCCGCCCACAAAGTTCTCCACAGTGGATCCTGTATAGATTCGGAAAATTGTCCAGCCGATTACAAGGTCAACGCGACAATCGTTGACGTCGGCCACGGTCGTAATTAAACACCCACTCACAGATGAACGAAGTTTCTCGGCAAAGAAACCTCTCGAAACATTACAAAAATATGAAAAAGAAAAAGAAATTGTACCCAGTTGACCTAGGTGTGAATCACAAGGTTTATGAATATCTTTGAAGGATGAGTGGGTAAATTTTTTTTTTTTTTTTGGTGGAAATCTTGTAGGAAATTATATATAGGTGTGACATAATTGAATAAACTTCTGTTCAAGGTTGTCATATCTTCAACAGTGATTTGTTTTATTTCAGTAGAGTTTCTTTATCGTAATATCAGTTTCAAAGTGCTCTCGGAATCGACGAGGTTTGCTTTTCTCGAGTGACGTTAATTCGAATTTTCTTTTGGACTGTATATTCTTAAATTATTTTCTCGTTAACTATTTAATTTTTTTTTTCTTCGAAATGGAAAGTCTTATGTATTGTAGGTGGGATTTTTATTTCGAGAAAGAGTTGAAATCTTCCATTGACACGTTTCTCTTCTCTTATTCTTTGGAATGAGAATATTCTTGGTTCTAGGTTAAGTTTTTTTTGTTTTGTGATATAAACACTAGCATCAAGCACACATATTTTATTGTTCGGGAAGGTTCTGATATGAATATTTTATTGTTGTATATCATTCTGGAATGAGAGTATTGTTGGTTCTAGTTTTAAATTTTTGTTTTGTCATATATAAACACTAGCATCAAGGACACATATTTCGATTGGTTTTATCCTGAAAAATATTGATTCGTTATGTTATTAAAATAAAATAAGACTTCAGTTTTAAATTGTGATTTCTGATTTTGAAGTTACTCTGTGAATCAGCGAGACATATTTTCTGTGTTATGATCCTCAAGTTTTATGGAAAAGGTTGTTTAATAGCAAAATCATTTTATAAGCGTAGTATTAATTTGACATACCTTGCATCTGGATATCTTCTCGTCAGTGTAAATTTACCAATAACTCGATTTTATTATGATTTTCGCTGCATCATGAATATGCATAGAGGGTAGGGGGAATCCCCAATTCTGTTTCGATTTTTTTGTATTCTCTGTTAAAGATATCAGAGAAGTTAATATCACAAACCTTACATAAACAGTATGTTGTATTTTTTTTCTTTTGTACTAACAATGCACAATTTTCAATATTTATTACGAAAGAATAAAACATATTGATTTTCTCTATGAATTACTAAGAAATGTTGCTTTTATATATTTTTCATCATTTAGGAAGTTTTATATCGAAAATAAAAAAAAACTTTTCTCAATGGAAATTGATATACAATGCTGCACTGATATCCCACAGTACTACTGTTATGGAATAATTTGTTTTTTTCATTTCATATTTGCAAATATTTGTTCGATTAACAAATGTGCCTTCAGTCTGTTCCAATGAACTTAAATACCACTTTGTCTATTCTGATCAAATTTTAATCGTTTGGAAAAGTTTTTTTGTTGAAAAAAAACGATAGATTTTTAGTGAAAACGTCTGTCCAAGTTTTTTATCTTTTTTCTTTTAAGTTACCATAAAATTTTGAAGTTACCTCAAAACTGACTTTAACAATGTATTAATTCCTTGCTGGTATGACGATTTTTAATTATTCTAAGGTCTTGGTTAATTATTTATTTTTATGTTTTATTTCTCTGCTCTTTTGCCATTGTTTATAATCTACCAGTCAGTTATTTGTTGTTCATTTAATTGTATAATTCTACTTCAAAAGTCAAACGTCTCTTGAAGTCGATTCCCTGCTGCATTTTGGGTCGCATCTAATCACACTGGTTATACGTATGCAATGCACTGTGGCTTCTGACCGGTGCCCACAGCAAAGAAATGTCTAAATAGGGATTGCCACCAGTGGGGGAGCTAGGGGTATTGGTCAAGGGGGGGCGAGAATGGTCTGTAGGGGCACTTTCGACACTATCTAAGCGGAGCGCCACAACAGGTTGGCGCGGAGCGTACAGAAAGTAAAGATACTCCCTAGATCGCCGGAAATTACCATTTCTGGTCCTTGCTATTTTCCAGATAAATGAAGAATAAATAGGTGTCATCGCCATTTTGTCAGAAAATTACACCAACAAAATGTGACAAATGTCAATAGGTATTTGAGAGCGCAATAAAAAAGTCAATAGTCGCGAATAAGTAAAAAGTGGTAAAAAGCTGAAAAGGGCGCCAGCAGTCCATTTGAGTCCGTCAGGGGGGCATCCGCCCCCTCTGACTGTATGGACGCTCCGCCACTGAGAATTTGCCACCAACCAATGGGTGGATAACTCAGTTGTTAGAGCAGTGGGCAAGTAACCCCGGAGGTCGCTGATTCGAATCCCCTTCTAGCCATAAATGCCTCTGCCTATTTTCAAGTATTTCATCTGCGGGGGAAAATAAAAAGTTGAACGAAACTTTCTATCTACTGCCAAAGCACTGTGTCATAGGTTTTATAGGAATGTTGAAATTGTTATGAATGAGTTGAAGCTGTTTGGATCTTATTCAATGACAGACTAAAATCCAAGAAAAGTGAAACATGTTGAATAGACAAGGTTAATTGGAACATTGAATAATAAATTGAGAAGATTTAGACAAATCAAAGAGTGTGTAAAAGTAAGTTGGCCTGACGTTTCGATCCTAGCAGGATCTTCTTCAAAGGCTAAATGACAAGTAACAGTAAACAGAAGGGACAAAAACACGCACAGAATACAGACAGGTTAATGAGCATGGTGAACACAAAGAGATAGATGTAAGGGGATTAGTAGACAAGGGATGGAGAGAAGAAAGAAAGAAACCAACAGGGGAAGAGGAGAGGTAGGATCAAAGAGTGTTGAGATGAAGAGAAGAGGATGATAAAGAAAAGGGGGCTACAGAGGGGTATGATGTTAAGAACAGAGGACACAATGGAGGTAAAGGAGTGAATTAAGGAAACAAAAGGGGGGGATTAAGGAAACAAAAGGGGGATTAGGATGGACAAAAACAGTTTAAGTTTGACTGTATGTTATGTGTGGTCAAGAGAAGATGGAGAAACGAAAATTGTAATCGGGGGGTGGGGGGGGGGGAAGAATGTGTTAGTCTGTGTTTTAGCATTCAACAACTGTCCCTGCACACACTTTAGTACAAGTCTGTTTGTAGTATGATTTATTAATGAATATCTCGTTAAGGGACTTTGAGCTTTAGGTAATAGTGGCATCCAGAAATGAATTGCTAACATTTGCTTTGAAGTTGAATGTTAAAAAATGATCAAAATTAACTAGAAAATCTGGATTCAAGCATCGAATATTATGGAGAAATTGTTCAAAATCGGCTTTAAAAAGAACAAAACACAAGGAAGTATGTTTTCTTCGTTTTTTTTTAAAAGTAAATTATGTAACGAAATATTTAATGAAATTGTAGATATCAGGTGTAGATTTTGTTTCTCAACTATTTTTTTTCCGATATAAATAATCACGGACAGTTGTAGATAAGAAAGTAAAGAAACTCATTTTATTTTCCTACAATTTTGTTTAATATTTCTAGGACAAACAAACTTTTGTAAACAAAAACAGTTTTGATACATAATTTCATGTCATAAATAGGTCGAACTTGAAAATGATCAGGTATATATAGAAAAAAATTCTGGTTCCACTACTTGTTGATGCAATGTTTACTTGTTAATAGATAATACACTGTATCAAACTGAAACCTATGGTTGTTATTTCTTGTGTCACTTTATTTTTTGTTACGTAGGGAAAAAAAATAATAATAAAATAATAATAAATAAATAATAATAATAATAATAATAATAAATAATAATAATAATAATAAAAGACTCGCGCACAAAGAAACGTCTCATGCCGGTAATCTGACCTAGTTTTGAATGAGGTGTAACAGAAGTATAAGACACCACCATCGATCCCAGAAAATACACACACAGCTTGCTACCGTCGGTAATTATACACTAGTGTACAGTCAATACATACAGCTGCGGTCAATACCTACAGCACACTGTACAAACGATACAGCGACGGACATCTCAGGTCCAGCTAAAGATAACAATTAATGTATCACGTTTCATTACTGTCTGCATTTTGTAGCGATAAGCAGAAAAATTCACTTGCAAGCAACGGAAAGTTAACTTTTTCAGAGCGCGGCACGCGGTTTGGGGCGCTCGAGTCTTCAATGCTTTTAACTGTTGATTCTGACCTTATAGATTTGACCTCAAAGCTTGCTTTCTGACTTGAAATTGCTAGATTTCCAGGAGTAGGTACCATTCGAACCATCTTCACAGGTTAAAAAAAAAATCCTGAAAACAATCAATTTTACTCTGCTAACCATCGTTTCATGGAACAATGAAATTGTCTTAGAATAATGGAATTCATACTAAAGTATGAAATGTTTCCCGAAAAAAATGAGGGCGGTATTGAAGAACTTCGCAAGCATAGTCTCCGAATGTGTGACCTGATCGTTTCACTGTGGCTTCGGCTTTGAGTACAACGTTTCTGCATGCTGCCGTGTTGGACGAATCTAACCGTAATAGTAATTACCGACTTTGCGATCCGCGTTCACAATATTGCAAGGTCGGTAAGAGCGACTCCATAGTTTTCCCTTTCGTACAAAACAAAAATTTCTGGCAAACTCAAAAATGCAGTTTCTTAGTTGTGCAAACAAGATGACCGAAGCTAAATCGAGCAACTGCTGTCCGACCATGCAGTAAACTGAGTTGGGTATTGACGTCTTTCTCAACCCTGATTGTTGAAATGAATTTAAGAATCCCAATCAACGTGTTTGCTACGTTTCATTACCCTCACCATTTCCCGAAATTGTACACGGAATATGTATGTATGTATGTATGTATATGTGATCTTCCCGCAAGCAGGAACTCGCGAAAGAAGCCATGAAGGCTTATAGACTCGCAAGCTGACCGAAGCCAATCTCTCGGCACACATCCATTTAACGTCCATGTCGGGAAGTTGTTATTGAACAACACCCTTGCCAGACGACACACATTGCTGTCGGCGGGGAATCGAACCGAGGATCTCATGACTGGGAGACGCCGGCGTTAACCACTAGGCTATACACTCCGCCCTATGAAACATCTAAGGAATAACATTTTGCAGTCAGTTTCTACAATCACCTGCTTAATGAGCTAATAATACTCACTCCCAAGGCCCTTCATCCCCCACCCCTCTTAATTAGACTAATTGACGAACTTCTTTTGTCTTCTGGGATCATCTGTCCTCTCCTGTGACAGAATTAACAAGAGAAGTTTGTTTGTGTCCATGACAACCGTTACGCAGACGGCACATATATGATGTCCCTCTATAATGTTTACAAACACATAGCTCTCTAAATTTAACTTCATGACCACATTGCGTAACACCTGTTCAACCGGAAACAATAACGACTAAACTTGACAAAAGACCGTGAACAAGTTCAGCTCAATAAGTATAACAACAACAAGAGAACAATGAGTCTTTTCTCGCCCTGTGATTGGTTGATTAGGTGTCGTCTGGTAGGGAGGAATAACAAATTAAACAAAATAATCTTTTCATCCAATTAACGACCACAGTTGGAAACTTGGTCTTTCTTGAAAATAAGTTACAACACTCAACGAAGAGTTGTCTATTGGTATTGGTGGATGAATCAAAGTGTTGGGTACGTGAGCTGTTCTCTGAAGAGGAAATCCCTACATAACGGTGAGTTTCTCACTACTATAATTTTCAGTGTTATAATAGTAAGTTTATCTAAGTATAGGCACCACCTCTTTCAGCGGCACTGTACCTCCACACAGTTTTTGTTATTATTTTTGACTATAGGTAATTACCGATAGTTTCTTCAACTGTGAAAACCTTCCGCTATAAAAAACGATACTTTCCGCCATAGAAAAAGACGCCTTCCGCCATCGCGGAAGGACATTTAATCTTGGCGGAAAATACCGTTTTTTATAAGTTATAGAGATTATATTGAAACTTTTTTAACATTTTCATTTAAATTACCAAACAAACTGAAAGGGATTACTAAGAAAGGAAAAAATCACATAATTTGCTTGTTTTTTGGGGTTTAAAAAAATATATATAAGCAACTGTTTTAGTTTACTGTAATGAATTCATATCTGGTGTATAGGCCTATATTAAAGAATAAATAATATGTTAAACAGTCTTTATTTTAATGTTTCAATTTGATAGAAAGACCTAATGTATCTCAATTGGGTAAAAGATAAATATACAGAAGGATTACTGGTTGTGCTTTTGGTTATTGATTGATTTATGTAGCATTTTTTTTGTTTTCTTAGTATACATCCCTAGATAACTTGGAAACATGTTGGTTCATTTATATCAAAGCCGACGGAAGCATCAACATTTAGGACCTCACAATAATTAACATTGAATACCGCGTTCATATATCCATGTATGGAACGCCCTTTTTGATGTAATTACTACTTTTATACACCCGCATTGATGTATAGTTCAAAACGACTGACAAAAAGACTAGACGGCCGACAGCCTGACTAGTTGATTTCATAATGGATTGCATAAAAGGTTCAAGATATTTAAGTTACAGTTCTGAAGAAACGTATAATTTGGAGAAAACAGAACATAGACAAATTGTGGCCTTACTACTTCGGCCCCACGTGTAGCCTACTGCCGGAGAAGTTCGCCTTCAAGTGTGTCCAGTTCGCACCTGATTCAGAATTTCATATAGTACCTTAATTGTTGCCACAAAAGCATCATTTTATTTCCCACTTCTTGACTATGTGGCTGAAAATATTCATTGCCGCCGGACCGAAATTATGAACAAACAAAAATGATAGCATTTGCAAAAAACACGTTATAATACCAAGCTAAATGTTCTTGAGACGAATTTTTTTGAGCAATAAAGTACCATTGATTGCTCATCAAGGAAACACAATTGACAGGTCTTCAACAAAAGTGCTTAGAACGAAATTATTTATCATCCACTGGGTGCGGACCGAAAAAAAATAATCACAAAACATCGGGTAATGACTAGCCCTATATAATACACAGAGTGACCAAGAACGTATACTAACTTGGGATGGATATTATTTTATTGGAGGCGAAACAGTTTTGTAATTTGTGAAATATGCTTGATTAAAGCAGGGAGTCGTTCCATAACAACTCCCTGATTAAAGTGTCTTGAAAATAGTTAGCAGCTGGCGACGAACTGAATGTTACTCGAATCTGACTAATTGACATTTGGAGGGGGGGAGGTGGGAGAAACGACCGAAAACCGCTTGGAAATATCTTACCAGGCTCTGATGAGTTAAGAAATAACTTTATCTACGTCTTCAATGTCATTTTAACCGCCCTGTAGACTGTATTATATATATATACCTGCACCATGTTGAATATTTATCAGTTCGTCTTGATATAAAGCAACTTCTACATTTGAAAATCCGTCCTTTAGTAATATGGAACGCGAAAAGGGCAAACTGATTTCGTTGCTAAGTTTAACGTAAGTTAAGACAACGACGTAAGTTTAGACAACGGAATTTTAGACATTAACGCAGTGACTTTGAGCAACAGCATGGTAAAACAGCAGCAACAACTTAAGTTTACACAGTCACACACTTAGTTTAGACAACGAAATATGGTTGCCCTTTTCGCGTTCCATGTAGCAAGACTGCCGCACAGTTTTTCACCACTGCCCACTTCTTCACCGTTCAAAGATGATTAGTCTGAAACGTTAGGCTGTGTGTTACGTAATCAATTCGTCAAGCCTAGCAAGGGAAACGAGCGTGGAAAAGTCACTTGCACAGCTCAAACTTCCCGCGATCTATAGGGCTACCGCCAGAGCCTATGAAATTGCCCGAGGCAGGTAAACTATTATAGCAATTGTCAAATGTTTTTCACTTCAAAGTCAATTGTTCGAAATGAGAATGTAATTAAATCAGTTTCACTAGTTTTCTTAAAGGCGCCATGTTTGTAATAAAACACGTCACGATTTCTTGTTTGAGTAATTTTATTATCATCATTTATGTTTTCTTTCATTAAACTTTGCGCTTTTTCATTCGTCTGCTTGTTCGCAAAATCACAAGAAATTCAGCCAAAAGTGAAATTGAGCTTGCATATATATGTTTGTCATATATAACTTTCTGATTTAGCAGTTCATCGTAAGGAATGACTTACAAGTGAACACTCAACTTGTTGTATTAAAACTACTCTGTTTACATTTTCTTTTCACACAGACGAACACGTGATCAATTCCACACTATCACCATGGCGACAATAGCACCGACCGAAAATGACTATATTTCTGACTATGGTAATTCTTCAGCTCCGTACGATGCTGGTAACTTCATCACCGTGTTGTCAGTCTCAGTACAAATCCTTCTCATTGTCGTCATATTCTGTGGTAACTTCCTCGTCACCGCTCTGGTCTGCAAATTCGAGAGATTACACACGCCCTCTAATTTCTTCGTGGCGAATATGGCCATCGGTGATATCATTGTGTCTCTTGGCATGATGCCAGGCGTTGCTATAACCTTTAACCCCTATCTCTTGGCTAACAGATATTTCTGTTTAATATTGTGGTGCACGCAATTGTTGGGATCCTCAATCAGTTGTTTATCTCTGTTGTCCCTTACGGTGGATCGTTATATCAAGATAACGCGACCGCTGCGCTTTGTTACCCTGGTAACAATGCGTCGCGTCGGCATCGTCATCGCCTCCATTTGGGCCTACACGTTTACGCTGACTATAATCTTACCGTTCGCTGGTGTCACGCAGCAATTCCAGTTGTGCTTTGATTTTACGTCAGTCTTTAACCTCATACATATTCAGATATACCTGGTCACTTGCGGACTGATTACATTCGTCATCATGTTTCTTTGCTACGGCGTTATTTTCAAAGTCGTGTTGGAAAAGTCTAAAGATATGAAGAGCACAGAGATTGCTATGGCTAATGCTAAGCGCAGGAATAAAGAGGAGAGCACGAGCACAACAGAGGGAAAGGGTTCAAAGAACCGAAGACCGTCCATGATCAAACCGTGGGTTAGACGGCAGATCAAATCACTCAAAACTCTGGTCATTGTTATTGGTCTGACAGCGGTTGCTTGGATACCAATCGACGTCGTGCTTTTCAAGGAAATCTACAATCCAGATTACCGCGCGACTCTCACCTTACGGACGATTCTGAGTTGGTTTACATATTTCAATAGCGCCGCCAATCCATTTATCTATGCTTTCCGCAGTCCGGAGTTCCGTGTCTCTATTCGACAAGCTGTTAGGCTGTTCTGGAAGGCTGACGATAGCCTCGGTAAAAGTACCAAACAACCAACTGTCGATATATTGTAACACCGGTTTTTATTGCCATCTCACTTTTTCTGTTAATCGTTTACAATGATGATCATGTTATTATTATGTATGTATAGATAATGAGGGTTGGTTGCGAATCCCTCGGTTCTGACTGTTACCTTAGAAAATACAAAATCCATGTTAGTATGCTACATGATTAATAATGTTGATCGGGAGCAATTAATTGTGATCATTTCATGTATTTAGGAAGTGTTGGGGAGGAGGGGGTGGGGTGGGGTAGGTCATGTCTGTACTGGTATAGTGAAATTCGCCGTTATAATATGACTGATTTGTGGAAGCACGTACCTCGAATGTTGCATAGTGGGAAAAGTATCCCCAGGGGCGGCGGAAGAGGGTTCAATCTGAGAGGGCAATGTCACATGTGACATAGATTAAAGTAAATAAACCCCAAAGATACCTTACAGCGTGCGAACAAACCTTTGTGCATTTCCGTATCTCAAATTCTAGTATTTAAATGTTTGTCAATAAAAGGGCACACTTTATACACTTTATTATATTCATAATTTCTCAATATTTGGGCACATTGTAAGTTACAAATATTAAAGAGGCACATTTTTACTTAATAAACATATATATTCAAGAGGCACATTTCACTTACGAAGATGGAAAGAGTGTATAACTTTTCATGTAAACATAGTCGGCACATGTGATTTCAAAAGAAGGGCACTTTTGACGAGTGTTACAGGGAAAGGCATGGTTCCCCCGTGCCCTTTTGGCTTACAAGGTCGCCCCAGAGTATTCCAAGTCGCTATCAAGAGTTAATTTGTATAAAAGTATAAGTGGACCTGACATTTCGATCCTAGCAGGATCTTCACCAGGATCAAAACGTTAGGCCCACTTACTTTTACACATTCTCTTACACAGGCTTCTTTAGTGGATAAGTATGTTTGCTAACAGATTTTGTTTTAATTTTGTTTTTTTAAAAGTTAATTTGATTATATTCTTGACAATTTTTTTTTTTTAAAAACGGAACTCATTTGTTTTTGCAAGTTATATATTGTACGGTGGTCCTGAAGGGACAGAAGAGTCAAATACTTAACTGTGTTGATAATACACGACAATACGTGAGGAATACGATATTTGTCGAGTTGATAAAATACAGGTTAACGATAATATTGTATCTTGACGAAAATTATCAAATTAACGACTTGATGCGTTGCACGTGTTGCTAAGCAACGTGCAACCCAGTAACGCGATAATTTGATAAATTTTCAACAACATGTCATCATGTTAGCCTAAGTCGTCAAATTTACAACAAAATGTGGCAAATTTGTTGAGATAACGCGTCAAAAGACTAACATTCACTCACTCGCTCAATGATGAATGCTAATGTCATTACTTGTGGTAGTTTATGCTATCAAGTAACAAACAATTAATGTTCGAGTGAAAATGAGAAGGACTTTTTTCTATAGGCAGGCTTGACCATTATGTATAATATGATATATTTGTGAGAAAAAAAGAAGCATTCTTCAACGCACAAAAAACCAAAAGCTGCTTACATGTACGTCACCTAGCAACCGACCTGAAGATTGATCGCAATCAATTCAATCGCCCAGAGAATTTATTATTCAAACAAAGTCTAAGCATGACTATACAGCCGCTATATATGTTAGTGTTATAGGCTTAACCTTAGGCTGTATCCATGCGTTTTCAACTTACCATGCTGGCAAACTGATATAAAGATATGGTTAAGTGACTATCCCATAATTTTATGCAAAGAAAATATATTATCCCGCCGGCAATCCAAACTGTCCCGGTATTGTTAAAGTTATTTGTAACGACCAAAAATATCAATGTTTTATATACAATACGCAAACTTAAAAACAATACACGTTTTAATACGCACTAATTGTACATAACCATTTATGAAGCATGGTATAGTCATTTCTTGCACAAAGTTATCACTGGTAAAATCCGCACTTAATTGGTGTAATAAAGATGAATATATAGGCCTTTGGCACCATATGGTATCTAGCCCTCTTAAAGTTCCAATATGATCTTCAAAGGGGGGGCGTCCCCTCCCCCTACCCTCCCCCTTAGACGCCTCCTGAGAACGCGATGTCCTGCTTTTCAAACGAAGCAACCCTATATATACCTAGAGAATAAGCGTACTTTTACCATGCACAATAGGTTGCACAGAATTATGTCAGTCGTTTCGTTCTCAAATAATGGATTGGTGCGGAATAGGCCATATCAGTACTCAGATCCTGCTGATTGGAATATTATATGTTACCATAGCAACACACAAGTTTTGTAATTAGTACGTCACGTGGGTTACATATTACGTGTCGTTATAGTTACTTGCGAGAATTAAGCTTTATTTAAAAAAAAAAAAAGGAAAAAAGAGAAGCACAAAACAACGTTTCTTGATCTGCTTATTTTTATTATTATTATTATTTTTACAATATCTGAGCTATTTTCAATCGTGACCAATCCGGGGTAAATAAGTTCCTACCTTCACATTAAGAGGAGTTCACATATTCATTTGGTAACATTAGGGCCGTTGTTGGTAAATGAAACTGGTAACAGCTATTGGGCACCTGGCTCTCCGGCAACGGTTGGACTTGGTTACCATGGTTTCGAAAACTAGCCTATACTGTCACAAGTAGAATTACTCGTCTGGACACTTCCATGTCATGGTTACACTACAGCTTTCGCTTCCTCGACTGTAAATTCGA
>KN882514.1:236660-247529 GCA_000934455.1 Apostichopus parvimensis | reverse complement strand
CCAGAAGAGGATAAGCGGAAAACCGCCCATCCATGTTATAAACCAAATATGGAAATTGAAAGATAAAAGAGATATAAACAGAGAGCAGATAAAACATCATAAGGAACAGCAGGCTCAATCGTCTTTCACTCAACTATTTTATAGGGGCGGACCCTCTATCTTTGTACAGTGTCAGAATGTTTTGTTTTTCTGTTTCCAACTACTATCTCTGTCCCTCATCCTGTTTTGTAATCTCTGGTTAATATGAACATTGTTGTTTATTTCTTTGTAAACGTGCTGGTTATCTCCATACGCTTTTTGTTAAGCCTCAGCACAGCTCTGCCCATGTTTTCTCACAGTCCCTCTGCTGGTTTACAAGGGTATACCTATAGGTTTCGACGGAGGGGGGGGGGGGTGCACAACTCCTACACGTTAGCGAAGTTAGAATGGAGAAAAAGTATGGTGTCACAATTAGACAAGCAACTACTTTTTCAGATTGGAAGCGTTAACAAAAATAAAGAAAACTAGAACAAGCCATGCAGAGGAACAGGAAAGCTGACTTCACTTGGGAGGGAGGGGCGCCCTAGCCCTGGCAAAAACGTGATCCTCCTAAGAATATCGAACCATAAAATGACGTTTTTGGTGGCTGGGCTGTTTTCCAGAAGTAAAGTTAACTTCCGAAGTTTTACAAACAAGACTTTCTAGCCAGGCCGGTTCCTAAACAAGGGGCCCCTTCCCTCTGCCTCTTTCCAACGGTTATCTCTGTTCCCTCATCCTGTTAAAGGGTGTGAAGACTCGCGCAAAAAGAAACGCCTAATGCCGGTAATCTGACCTAGTTGCAAATGAGGTGTAACAGAAGTGCTACACACCACCATCGATCCCAGAAAATACAAACACAGATTGCTACCGTCGGTAATTAGACACTAGTGTACAGTCAGTACATACAGCAGCGGTCAATACCCACAGCACTGTGTGCAAGCGATACAGCGATGGACATCTCAGGTCCAGCTAAAGATAACAAGGTATCCCGTTTCATTACTGTCTGCATTTTGTAGCGACACGAACAAAACGTCACTTGCAAGCAACATAAAGTTAACTTTTTCAGATGGCCGCATGCGGTTTGGGGCGAGTCTTCAATGCCTTTAAATGCTGCAATCCCTAGTTACTGAAGCCAACTGTATAAATCCTGGTTATCTTCTCACACTTTCTGATAAGCCCGGCCAGCTTTGCTCTTCTTTTGTCACAGTCATGTACTCCTTAATTGTTTACTAGGACCAGGGAGCTGCTACTCTAGTTAGAGTAGCAGCTCCCTGCTAGGACAGCTCAGCTTCATTGTTGTAGGGTTTAGCATTTATTACCAGACCAGTGAAGATTCAATTGTGAGTTAATTTATAGTCATGCAGAGATGAGTGATACCTGTTTTACAAATTTAATAACCTATGCCCTTTAGGTCAGTGTGAATAGGTTGCAAACAGTACATCAAAGCTTGTGACTCCAAAACGAGGGGTGGACCCAAGGGTCGTTGAAACCGATTCATTATAGAAGTGTGAGGGGTCCTCTACCCATCGCCACAATAAAAAAAAAAATGGGTGCATTCTAAGGCATAGTTAGACTATAAAATGAGTCCATAACTAGGTTGAAAAGGGAATCTGCGACTATCTAAGTATATCTTAGAGCTTACAGAGCACGGGGATCCATTTTCAAAAATTTCTTACGAGTAAGAACGACTGATATGCAAGGTCTTTCTGAGCCAGTAGAACTATAGCCATTTTACATAGTATGGTTTGAGCTGTTTTATAAAACAACACCGAACGGTGGCGGGCGATACAAATCGACTTACTTAGAGTTAATTTGTTCTGTTATTTTACACGCAGTGGAATACAATGTAGTGAAGTGTGTCTTATGTGAACCACATTACTATTCGGCGTTCTGCGTGATTTCATTGAGTTTGACTATGTGCCGGTGTGGCAAAGAATAGTGTCCGTACGTCATAAAAACACTTTTCCCGGAAATTGTGTCTGGGGACGACTTTTCTCGACCGGTATACCGTGTTATGTATATAAAGGAAGATGAGATATTGTACTTCAACTCACATCTGAAAATACGTAATTGTTGAAATGTGTATACTGATAATATTTCTTCAAGTTTTCGAGAAATATATGACAACAGTGGCAAACGAAGCTTTCAAAGTGAACGCAGGGGCAGAAAGCTGTATGGATTGGCGTCTAGCTTCCCTGTGCACAAAAACATTTAATTTGTAGATGTTATGTAGGCAAAAAATGGGAATTGAAAATTAATTCGACTCATTTGTCCCCAGATTTCTACTTTTTACTTGATGTTTCCGCCATACTCTCAAAATATCCCGATTTCATTTTCATTTTATTTTCTTACAGAATGTGTTACGTTTTTTTACATACGGAAACGTACTGCTGCCACACGAAAAAAAAAAAAAAAACTTTTACAAATTGACGAAAACAATTCTAAATTACGAAACAATATTCTAAGTTGGGTAAACATTTACGAAATTACGAGAAAATTTTTTTTCGGAATAACGAAAAATTTGTGTGTGCGTGTGGCAGCATCACGCTTCCGTACAAAAAACGCGATCACGTCGAAATTGTGACCATATAGGACATTTCGAGAGCCTTCGAAATTAGACTTACTAAGTTCAAATTTCAACTATTTCTGGAAAGTTTTTCGTCATACCAAAATTTCCACATTTCGTCTCCTGAAACTTTGAAATTTGATCTTCAATTCTTTTTTCCGTCTTCTTTTTGTGTAGGGACCTGACGTGTCGATCACAGCAGGATCGCAAAGACAAGAAGATCCTGCTAGGATCGAAACGTCATGCCCCCTTTTCTTATACGTTTACCTACACAGGTTTTGCAGTAGGTAAAAAACATCTTTTTCTCTCTTCTCTTTCGTCTTTTTACTATTTTTTTCCATACAAAAACATATCAGGAATTAGTCTTAATTTCGAAAATTATCTAAAAATGACGACCCGGTTATAGCTCAAGACTTTTCCATTATCTGTTTGAACGAACGACATCATACGCATCGAAATGTACAAAGCTATACGTATCCGGAAGTTGAACTATACATTATCTCCAAAGTTAACCTTTTTCTGAAAGTTCCAGTTTTTTGCTCAATATTTCGACGTTTATATTTATAGTACGTTAGATATGATTTTTGAGCAGGTAAAGATGGCAGTTGTGAAATTGTGAATATAGTCATTTCGACGAAAACTACTGTAGGCTACTGTGAGACTCGCGGTCTCTATGTGTGCACCTTACAATGTCCCAGATGATAAACATAGCAACGCGGTTAGCAACGGATGTGTTGTGCAATATGCATATACATGCTTGGCATGGGGACGACGACTAACGTAAACAGTAACGTGTAGTAATAGTATCCTCTTGCACTCGTGAACAGTAATTAAGAGAGTTAGTTGTGTATCATTTACTGCAGGTGGTTTATCAAGTATCCATTGTTTTGACTGATGTTACAGGAACTGTCTGATTGCCAAAGAAAGAACCCAGAGAAGCTGAGAAGTTTTATCATCGAAAATGAGCGCCGTTGTAGCCAGTGAGTTTACACTTGTGGCATGATAAGCTATTCCTCCAGGCGTCTTTGCACCATAGAAATTGATGCACTTAACTTAGGCCTCCTTAGTTTGGCTAGGAATTGGCCTGACGTGAGCCTGCAGACTAAGTTAGTCAAGGCATAATTTCTTTTAAAACTTATGACCTAATCCAATAACATTAACATTAGTTACTCATCTCATCATGAGTGAGTTATGATCACACATGAGAAATTTAGAATTTAGGCTACAATCTTCTAATTTCATTGTCAATTTTTCTCAGAGTCACCTTAGAACTCTTATTAATAGCAGACATCTCCAATATAACTTGGTAGTGATTTACATAACCATAATTCTACCTTCATCACTTGAGTTCACAAACCCCTTTAATTGGTTAAAGTTTAGTGAAGTAGCCCAGGTGGGTTTTTCCCTTGTTGATAACGGAATAAAGATGATATAACTTTTGTAAAGAGGCCAGTGTCATATTCATACCCAGACTGGCCTCACTTCCTACATTCTTTCATGTCAAAATCACAATTGTCAAGTTGTTGTCACAACATCAGTTGATCAGAATGAAATATACTTTGTAAATGTATCTAAAGATGAGATCCCCGGTTCGATTCCCGCCGACAGCAATGTGTGTCGTCTGGCAAGGGTGTTGTTCAATAACAACTTCCCGACATGGACGTTAAATGGATGTGTGCCGAGAGATTGGCTTCGGTCAGCTTGCGAGTCTATAAGCCTCCATGGCTTCTTTCGCGAGTTCCTGCTTGCGGGAAGATCACATATACATACATATACATACATACATACATACATACATACATACATGTATTGTGGGAGAGATAATAGATCCATAACTAAGTAAACTGAAACTATTTCATGGCCTAGCATTAACCTAAATTGTTAAATACATGGCATGAAGATGTTTTCTATTCATTTGTGGTTTTACTTAATGAGGTACTTTGTGTAGACCTAGCTACTGAAATGTGATGTTACCATCCTTAACCACCCAAGGAAAGGAAAGGGACTCAGTTGAAGTGAAGTTTTAAATGAACTATTGTATTTTCTCCCTCTTCTTCTTAACAGAGGATCAACGTATTGATCATCTATCACAGCCCAAGAAACTTCCTGATGCATATCAAGAAGACAGGTTGGTAGAAATTCTTGCTTGACACACATTCCGTCAAAAATAACAAAATGAAAGCTATTAACAGGTCTGATACTTTCATCAATTAGTGGAGCAACAAGACCAGTGGGTTGTAGAGGGTGTAGGGTTGGTAAAGCTCAATCAAGTCATAATAATATATAGAAAGCATGGCAAGAAAGTAATAAATTTGACCAGTGTAATTCTCACCTTTGTCAAATGTCTGGAGACCAACTCTACCCCTTGTTCAAGGCCTAATTACATCTTGTTTTTGCTTGTATATATTTTAATATCATGTTTAAATCACTGACTTTGTTGGTAAGTATCCTTCAACTGCAGTAATTATTGAACCCTGCTTGGCCCTGTCCAAAACTGGTGTTCTCTTATAGAATTGGCATTCTTGTTTATATTTATTGTAAATGAAATAACACCAGAGCCTGACAATGTTTTGATCCTCCTTACTAGAGAATAATATTGCATGCATTTACATAGTTAGCTTTAATAACATTTAATATTTTCACTATGATTCATATAGTGCTAACTAAGGTAAACATATTTTTCTTTTCTTTCAGGAGATCAGTCTATTGGTTAGATAAGCTTCCAACTGAGACGGAAGGCACAACTAAATTTGGTAAGAAGTTACTATTTAAAGCAGCATTTTGCGTTTGGTCGCTGTTTTCTACTTTTTTGAATTGTCCATCGAGTTTTTTACATATATCAATCACAAAACAGCAAACTAAGATATAAGCCAAGTTTTTCCCTGTCAACAACGTTAATTGGCGAGTAATTAAGGATATTTGCAGATAATGAGAAGAGTGTCCACAACAAATTCCACTTACAAAATTAATCGCATACAGTTCCCCCAAGCCCACTAGTTTCAATTCAACCAATCAGAGATGCAGGTTGAGTTATGAGCCGTTGCTAAAAATAGATTCAAGACTTTGCGTTGGTACAACCAGGGACTTGTTATGCAACTCCCTGGTACAACTGCCATATAGACTGTACACAAATCAAGCATGGTTCGTTCGCAGTGTTTAAATATTCATATTATGGGCGAGGTTTATAGGGATCCCAACGAAAAATATCTTGGAGAAAAACAAAGTTGAAAGTTGCAAATTTTCGACATTTATGCCACCATTTGAAGTAAAATTTAAATAGATAAGCTAGTTATGTATGTCGTTATGGCCTAGTGGAGTCAGTGTGGTTGAGAAAAATCATAGAAAAGGGCGCAAAATGCTGCTTTAATCTCCCCGGTCCTTCCACACTGTCTCAAACATAATCTGGCTTGCATTGTAAAATTGTAGTCAAGCCCTTAGAAAGTAAACACAATCTACAATAGAATTATATAAATGATATTGTAAGCTAATATGTGTCCATAGCCTTAGGTTAAAAAGAATTGATATTAAAGTAACGTTGTTCTTTAAAACTATGTGTACATGTTATTATTATGAAGAAGCTTTATCACTGATTTGAAGTAGGTTATGAGATTTGTCAGTTCCAATTGTGAAATAAATGGTTGCTACAGGAATTGGTAGACATCACTGCATATGAATCACATAGGCTCTTTTGAACAGTGTATAGGCCTTTCTGTTGCATCTGATAATATTTAAAAAAAATATACATTTGTTGAATTATTCAAGTTATTGCTTATTAACATCATTTAAAGAAATGGACATGCAATAAAGAAGAATCCATTTAGTCAGTTGTAGGCTTAAAAGAAATTTAAATGTGGATTTTGATACTCTTTTTGTATATTAAAGACTAAGTCAAGCTAAACGCAAAATCAATGGTTAATATTTTGATTGTACCTACTACCATAAACAATAATTATTTCATCCTTTCTGTTTTTCAGTTGTCAATAAGCATCAGGAAAATCTCTGCAAACCAAAGTCTATCCATAATGAATGGACTGGAGATCGGTAAGTATTCTGTACTTCTGAAATATTTATTTGTCTGTTTAGGAACTTTACTCAATGAGTATCAATGCATACTGATTGCATTAAACCTTTGTGAAAAATTTGGTTCACAAAGAGGATAAAGGAAAAAATTGTATGTTTGTTGTTTAACAATTTTCTGTGTTCCTACTGCATTTTTTTGTTTCTTTGGTTGGTTACTGAGACGTTTTGTTCTTATGTTCTTTCTCCAGGCCCACACCAAAATGGGAGGTAAGCAAAGCAGCCCAGCAAGCAGAAGCTTCTGAACGGGTATCTACACTGAGTCAGTCAAAAGGCTGTCACAAGGATTTTGTGCCGGAACGGCCGGTTAGAACTCAAGTGAGTAAGGCAGCCATGAATGCTTCCCCATCTGCAAGGATAGAGCAACTCGCTAAGGAGAAGACATACGAGCCCTTGAAAATCAAAGAGAGTTATGAATTTGACTCCTACGTTTGGGACCAGGAGATTTCAAAGGCTGCTAAAAATGCCAAATGTTCGGACAGATTAGAGACCTTAGCCGAACCGAAACAGTTTCATTCCAGTTTTCAGTTTGCAAAGCCAATACAATGGGAGACGACCGAATCGAGCAAGAAAGCCATAGCTACCTTACGTCTTCAACAGCTAGCCAGACCGACGAGTCGAGGAAAAAACGAAAACTACGATCCTTACAAAGTGTCTTCCGCTGCGGTTCACGCCAGGCCGACTCCACGAATAGATGAACTCGCTACTCCTATCCCGAGAAAAGTTCGACAGAAGAAAACACAAAATGCAGCGGGAAACTGATTTAATGACACTGAATAATAATTTGTGTATTGGGGATGACAATCAATATCAATGGAAAATTGCAAATTTGGTCAGGAACTGCTTGCCTAGTGAGGAGGATGGGATATTGCCATGATTACAATATTTCTTGATCATTGGTTAAAAAGTGATGGTTATATACTCATATGAATGCCTTTTGCTTTTAACCTCTTCTCTCAAATGTCTTGCTTGCATCCAGATAATTGAAAATATTAAACACAGAGAGATATTATATACTAACTGGTAAATGTGGTGTTGTATTGCATTTAATCATCGTAAAGTTTTAAAAGAAATGTTAGTCACAAAAAATTTAATGGCAATGAAATGTATTTGTGCCATATATTGTTAAAGAGCTCAGGTTGCATTACTAAACAGTGCTCCTTCAAAACGACATGCATTGGACAACAAAAAAATTCACTTAAAGTTTTTACCATAAAAACATTCAATCTGTATTTAAGCTGTTCCATATGGAAATCTATCCGTATGATGAAAAAAACATGACAATGGTGCATGGCTGTATGCACAGTAATAGTTTAACATGCTGAAAGTATTTTTAAAGTATTCTCTTGAAGGTTTTCTTCAACAAAATTGAGTACTTATCTGTCATGAGCAGGCTTGTGGTTATTCTGTATTCGTCCTCGTATTTAAGCATAGTTGCCTTTACTGTTAGTCACCGGCATAAATTTGTTCTCCTACTTGGGGCATTTTGGAAATCTAGCAGGAAGATGGGGGTGCATGTTGGGGGGGGGGGGAGGTTGTACTCACACTGTTTATAATGTTCTCTCACTACAAGTCTGCTCATCTGTATTACTCATGTATTTGCTAGAGGTAATAGTAGTTACCAAAACACAAAATGCAGCAAGCCTTTTACTTTTGGCCCCAAATTTTACTCTCTTCACTCAGATATTAAGTTGTCTGTTTTAAAGTGTTACAAAGACTGAGAGATTTTGGCAGAGTAATTTTGGCTGTTCAGACTGAAAGGAGTGTACTTTGGGAAATTGTCAGCAATTTTACTGGCATGCTGAAATTTGTGGTCAATAAATGCTGTCCCCTTTAACATTCTGAAGAGAAATATTCTTATAGGGTTGGCAATAAAAAAATTGATATCAGAAGTTAAAATTGTTAGATATGTACTTTTTTTTTCAAGGGGAAGTCACATTAAGTATTACTTATATGCGAACAATGTGTGGTGCTTCTGCAGCTATGGTGATTGCATTTGAAACATCAAATTACATACTACCCAACGACTTTTCATTTCGATTTCTACTTTGACAATTTAATTGATTCCTGAAAGTATTTGTTCATCTCTTTATTCTTTGACAAATAAAAGGAAGTATTAAAATGTTTCCTGTTATGTTTTAGTTTTGTTTACAGCTTTCTTCTTCAGTGTTATCTGCGATGCATTCTAGTAACTTCTAATAGTATCCATTAGTGTAGTCCTGCTCCCATCAAGCAAGCCGAAAACAAGTAATGAATATTGGGCTGACAATTGTTGTAAAATTGTAATCCCCTCCCCTCCCCCCCCCCCCCCCCCCCCCACCCACATGTTATAAACCTCCAAAGTATCCACAGACCTCAATAGGACAATTAACAATGTCTCTTGTGAAGTTGACATTTTCGAGATAATGAAGAAAATCTGAATCTTTGAAAGTTTAAATTAATTTCGGCTGATGTGAAAAGTAGCCCCTGGGCCATGATTTATTTATAATTTAAGAGATTCACTAAGAATTAGCTATTGAATGTATATAAACCTATAAAGCTGCTTGTTACTCAAGTAATCTGTGAATCTGTAATCTGTGAATAACATCCTCGGCTTGTGCAGAAAGATGGTCTCTCATCACACAATTACTGAGACAGAACAAGCACCTGTTGGGCATAAGCTCATTTTCAACGATTCAAGTCTACATAAGTTCCCTCCTTTATAAATTCCTGGATTGACCTCGGGCCCCTCCATAAAGGTTCAGTTGTGTGAAATTTCACTTAACTCCTCTCAACGTCACTGCCACACCACCTTAAATCACCGTTTCTCTTATCCCCTACCATATTAATCCATTGATAACGCCCTACTCAGCTGTCTGAAAAGGGACCTTTACCTGTAGCTAAGGTTCCTGGCCAGGCGCAGGTCCATAAGACGTACATTTACGCTTTGGTACACTGTAATGATGTAACGAACGCTTTGGTGCAATGTCAATCGCTTAGCATTATGCTCTAGCAAGATCATGCTGAGATTTTGGTTACTGTTTAATTAAGCGTCTTGTTACTGTGGTTTCACGAAGTTTCATTTTCTGTGGACAGTCGACTTGTTACTTTAACAGTGATTATTACTTTTACTTTTATTTTAAGTAACACAGTTTTATTGTCATTGCCGATATTTACTTTCTTTTCATTACGCCTTTTTAGTTTCGATTATAAATAAAGTAGCTTTTTAATGAGTAACATGATTAGTTTCGCGGAATAGGCCCCATCCAGTACTCACTTATTCTAGGCTATAACTTGGTAATGCTACAACTCTCAGTACAACTACACTATGCCTACCCTAAGTTGGAGTTTGTACTGACTCCTGCATACGAGGTGTGGTGTTGCTAGTGTACGGTAACTTTGTGTGTTCCCAAAATTATTCTTGAGTCGATGCTCGGAAGCGTAGTTGGGAAATCTAAGAAAAATTCATAGCATTAAAGCAACAGTTGATGGAATATTACTCAAAATACTTCCCACCCTGAACTTAAAAAATCTCAATTAAGATTAAGAATCATTCAGAGAGCTTGGTTTGCATTCAACAAAATATTAATTTTGTAGTTTTAGGCAATTTTGTTTCAATGATTGAAGTATGGAGAATGATGGTGTGTTGACTTTGTCACTTCAGTCAGTGTACTGTACATAGCATGTTTTCATAAAGTGATTGGAAGGCAACAGTGAGTTAAAGGCTGCTAAGAAGCCTAGTCTGCAGAGCAGACAGTGCAATAATTAGCACTTTCCAAGAATGTAACAATGATCATATACACAGTGATACGAACTGTCTTACATATTCAAGTGTTTTTGAAACCAAAAGTAATATCCAAACAGCAAGCAGTAGCAGTGTTGACCAAATTGACTATAGAGTTATATTGTTATCTTGCACTGTTAATATTCACAAGTTTTCAGTTTGGGACAGGAAATCCTCTTTAAGCCTATAAATGGCAGTTTTGTACCATATATAGTAAATATTACTATTGTAAATTACAAGCAAAGTGTGAACATTATAATGTACATGGTGTTTCATTTATAAACATTTTTTGATAATTCACGATGACCTTTCTACTAGAAAACTGAATGGATGCAACAGGTAAACACAGAAGGCAAACTCATGGATATTGTGGTTCAACGTTTGCTTAACATAATTCCTATTGTGAATGTGAATTTGAGAAGATTAAAGTAAACCCTATATTGGT
>KN882514.1:200456-236610 GCA_000934455.1 Apostichopus parvimensis | reverse complement strand
TTGAAACATCAAATTACATACTACCCAACAACTTTTCATTTCGATTTCTACTTTGACAATTTAATTGATTCCTGAAAGTATTTGTTCATCTCTTTATTCTTTGACAAATAAAAGGAAGTATTAAAATGTTTCCTGTTATGTTTTAGTTTTGTTTACAGCTTTCTTCTTCAGTGTTATCTGCGATGCATTCTAGTAACTTCTAATAGTATCCATTAGTGTAGTCCTGCTCCCATCAAGCAAGCCGAAAACAAGTAATGAATATTGGGCTGACAATTGTTGTAAAATTGTAATCCCCTCCCCTTCCCCCCCCCCCCACCCACATGTTATAAACCTCCAAAGTATCCACAGACCTCAATAGGACAATTAACAATGTCTCTTGTGAAGTTGACATTTTCGAGATAATGAAGAAAATCTGAATCTTTGAAAGTTTAAATTAATTTCGGCTGATGTGAAAAGTAGCCCCTGGGCCATGATTTATTTATAATTTAAGAGATTCACTAAGAATTAGCTATTGAATGTATATAAACCTATAAAGCTGCTTGTTACTCAAGTGTAATCTGTGAATAACATCCTCGGCTTGTGCAGAAAGATGGTCTCTCATCACACAATTACTGAGACAGAACAAGCACCTGTTGGGCATAAGCTCATTTTCAACGATTCAAGTCTACATAAGTTCCCTCCTTTATAAATTCCTGGATTGACCTCGGGCCCCTCCATAAAGGTTCAGTTGTGTGAAATTTCACTTAACTCCTCTCAACGTCACTGCCACACCACCTTAAATCACCGTTTCTCTTATCCCCTACCATATTAATCCATTGATAACGCCCTACTCAGCTGTCTGAAAAGGGACCTTTACCTGTAGCTAAGGTTCCTGGCCAGGCGCAGGTCCATAAGACGTACATTTACGCTTTGGTACACTGTAATGATGTAACGAACGCTTTGGTGCAATGTCAATCGCTTAGCATTATGCTCTAGCAAGATCATGCTGATATTTTGGTTACTGTTTAATTAAGCGTCTTGTTACTGTGGTTTCACGAAGTTTCATTTTCTGTGGACAGTCGACTTGTTACTTTAACAGTGATTATTACTTTTACTTTTATTTTAAGTAACACAGTTTTATTGTCATTGCCGATATTTACTTTCTTTTCATTACGCCTTTTTAGTTTCGATTATAAATAAAGTAGCTTTTTAATGAGTAACATGATTAGTTTCGCGGAATAGGCCCCATCCAGTACTCACTTATTCTAGGCTAGAACTTGGTAATGCTACAACTCTCAGTACAACTACACTATGCCTACCCTAAGTTGGAGTTTGTACTGACTCCTGCATACGAGGTGTGGTGTTGCTAGTGTACGGTAACTTTGTGTGTTCCCAAAATTATTCTTGAGTCGATGCTCGGAAGCGTAGTTGGGAAATCTAAGAAAAATTCATAGCATTAAAGCAACAGTTGATGGAATATTACTCAAAATACTTCCCACCCTGAACATAAAAAATCTCAATTAAGATTAAGAATCATTCAGAGAGCTTAGTTTGCATTCAACAAAATATTAATTTTGTAGTTTTAGGCAATTTTGTTTCAATGATTGAAGTATGGAGAATGATGGTGTGTTGACTTTGTCACTTCAATCAGTGTACTGTACATAGCATGTTTTCATAAAGTGATTGGAAGGCAACAGTGAGTTAAAGGCCGCTAAGAAGCCTAGTCTGCAGAGCAGACAGTGCAATAATTAGCACTTTCCAAGAATGTAACAATGATCATATACACAGTGATACGAACTGTCTTACATATTCAAGTGTTTTTGAAACCAAAAGTAATATCCAAACAGCAAGCAGTAGCAGTGTTGACTAAATTGACTATAGAGTTATATTGTTATCTTGCACTGTTAATATTCACAAGTTTTCAGTTTGGGACAGGAAATCCTCTTAAAGCCTATAAATGGCAGTTTTGTACCATATATAGTAAATATTACTATTGTAATTACAAGCAAAGTGTGAACAATATAATGTACATGGTGTTTCATTTATATACATATTTGATAATTCACGATGACCTTTCTACTAGAAAACTGAATGGATGCAATATGTAATCACGGTAGGCAAACTCATGGATATTGTGGTTCAACGTTTGCTTAACATAATTCCTATTGTGAATGTGAATTTGAGAAGATTAAAGTAAACCCTATATTGGTTGAAAAAGGTGAGCTCTAGTCCATGTTGTTAGCCATAGACAATTACATGCTACTCCTGACAGGCAGTAGGACCTCAGTCAAAAACAAGAATATTAATATTCAACACTGCATGGCATCGATTGATCACATTACGAGCATTCTGCATAAAACCTGACGGAATAAACATTTTTATGTCATCAGGATTCTCTACAGAGGCAAATTAATAGAACTACAGACAGCATATAGTTTTACTGTAGCCTATCAGTAGTTCTGTTAGTTTGCATGAATTAGATCCCAATAGACCTTCATACATTTACCTATGAATGGTTGTTGTTAATCAGTGCATTAACATTTATCTCCCTTTAAATTCATAAACCATATGTAACTTAATATATAAATTACATATATGATTATTTTATTTGCCATCACAGAATTGTCAGCCATCTTCCTAATTCAGTCCTGGAGCTTTCATTATGACACATTCAAGCAATGGATTACTTGCACTAGCAGATTTATTGAAACCACAGACTGAGGAAAGTGATGAGGATGAGGTAACATCAATATAGACTGTGAAGTACATGAACATATCAGAACATTAATGTGAAAGCACATGATCATGAAAGTATGTGAATATGAAGGAAACAGAATATGACAGTACTTGTACATGAAAATATGTTAGCGCCTGAATATGTAAGCGGGACATGAGGATGAAAAAAGAATGTATTTTGCAGATTTCAATTTCTCGTTTGGTCACAAGATGTCTTTCCTTATTATAAGGCTTCTAAATTTTCTCTCCGACAATTACTAGTGCAAATGTTCTTTGAAAGACACTCATAAAGTGTTGTTATTGTATCTTGTGAATAATTGTATGATTTATTGAAATATTTTCTCTTTCAGCCAGTCGCAGGTGGTGCAAAACTTGGACCAGCATCTATTGGACTTCCATCACAAAATAAACCAAAGCAAAAAGAAGGTAGCAAAAATTGTGTTTCTCTCTGACATTTTCCTCCCTAAGTCTTCAGTAGTAGAAATTATGTACTTTATTCCAATGAATTGAAATAAATTACAAATTGTGAGAGCACTATTTCTCTAGGTTAGTAAGGTCTTTTTTCCCCACTTATTCAATAACACATCAGGTTTTAGATTATCTCTCTAAAAGTTGCAACAGCCATAAGAAGTTTAATTGCTACTTCCATTTGCATTATACAAAAAAAAAAAAAAAATGCAAAATCAACAAGGAGTACCATTTGCATATTTGACTTTTGATTTTTTGCATATTTTCATACCATACATTAAAACCCATCATATGTTGCATATTAGGTATGTATACATGCTTCAGGATGGTAATTCACTAATTTCTACTCAGATCCCTATTTAATTTTATTGTAGAATCTTCCAAGAAAGATACCAAAGATATTTGGGATGCAGAAGAGGTACCAGAAGGTGCAGAATATGAGGACCTTAATGACCCAAGAATCAAACCAGAGTAATATACTTATTTTCCTTTTAATTATATTGATAGCTTTCCTGTAACTCAAATTTATATTATAAATATATTTACTGTTACGGTTCTCAACTTATGATGCAACATGCAACAGTGGAGTTTTTCACTTGGTGGGCAGCTTTAATTGTTTTGCCCATCTAGGGGCTATTTCTTTATTTTCTGGGTGGGAATCATTGTATTTTCTGATTTTCCATGCTGCATACAAGTAAATAATAGTGATTTCAACATTGTAAAACAAACCACTGCTTACTCAGAATCCAGGATACCCATAACATAACCAAACTTAAAAAATTAATAAAGGGATTGGACATTTGTTGAGGATCAGGGTATGGTAAGTTTTTGAATGATTTTGAGCGGAATTCTGGGACCCCTTTAAATAAAAAAAAAAATTGAAATTGAGTAATCGTCATACATCTGCTTGAGATTAGCCATTTGGCATTCAATGTTTTATTATGTTCATGCATATCTCTGATATGAACATGAAAAAGTTTTGGCAAAATAATTTACAGGGTGGGGCCAGTGGGCAAAATAATTTACTGGGTGGGCAATGGGCAAGATCAATTTACTGGGTGGGGAAATCCCCCTACTCCGCCAAAAACAAATGCAGATAAATTAGATCTAGGCACAGTTGCAAAATGATAACTGTTCTCATAGTAGAAATTAACAATATGCTCTTAATACCGGCTGAGTGCAGTACCTATGACATTTTCATTTTCATTTCATTTATTTCGTCTATACATAAGAATAATAGAACAAAGTGGTATAGTATAAACAGGACACTAGAAAAACAATAGTAGTTTATCGAGCTAGCGACCAAAAAATAACAATGAAAGAAGGTAACAAGTAAGAGTAGAGAAAAAACATCCCACCCCCCACCCCCCTTACTTCCCCAGTCTGCTTGCTTTTATGTCTTAATCTTTAAATGATTATCCTTTAACATGATTTCCGGTAAACTTGTCCAGTTTAGAGTTGCTGATAATCATTTGAATTTTTCTGCATTTGATAATCACAGCTTCTGCTTGTATTCCCAGGTATGATATGATCTTTCAACAAGACGTCAGTTCTGAGGATATCTTTCTTCAGATGGGTTCAAAGACTCCCACGTCAGCTTCTTGTCCATTCCTGAAGGTAAATCTTCTGGATTTGTAATCATCGACAAAGTCTGTATTTCAACTTTCAATCGTTCTCAGAGCTCTCAATAATTTTTCGAATCATTATCCGTACTGCTCTCTTTATTTTCATACATCATACTCACATAGTGAAATATAATACAACAAATTAGATATAATTTAGAACGCTAGAAAACACGTTTCTCCCATAGGAAAGAAAACAAACACCCACAAAGCAGTAAAAACATCAACAAGAATTTAAATATGAAAAGTAGGAAACCATGACAGGTTTAAAACAACATGGTAATGTGTTTAACTTTCATCAAGAAAACTGCTCTTGAGCAAAACGTGTCTATTTATCAGTTTGTTGCATGTACGCTACAACAGATGCTCAAAATGTCTGTTTCTGTAATTAAAACAAACCATGAACAATAATAAACTAGGCCCAATGGTACTCCCCTTAGCAGATGTAACTAGGCCTCTAGCCTCTATTGGATGCTCACAGAAGTTTGTTTCTTTTTTGGAGATGTAACAATCTTTTTTTGTTGCTTTGTAGTTCATATAACGGTTCATTGTTCATTGTTATTGTAAAATTTTCACTTTGCTTTCTTACTACATGCAAAGTTTCTTTTAACTTATATAAAATAAACTATTTGTCTGAGAAACTATTATCAGGTTAGGCAGTTTTCTAACTTAACTCAGATTTGAACTATTTCATTTTACCATTTTACCCCCTCTTTTTTTCCCCCTCTTGATTTAAGATCAAAATTAATCTACCAGATACAAAATATGCTGAAGTTGAGCTTGATGTCACAGAAAAATTCCTTGACTGCAGAAGTCCAAAGTAGTAAGTTTGTAACAGAGTTATCTAATGGAAATCTTCTTATTCATGTGGTACATTATGAAAAATAAACAGTGTGAATTGAAATGGTTCCTTAGTATTTGAACTAGGTTGTCATTTTGTTCAAAAGAAAAGTAAAAGAAGACATTATTATCTATTAAAGCATTGTTATACATTTGCTGGGGTGTGTTTCGGAGAGGGGGGGGGGGGGGGATTAATGTTTCATGTCTATTGATGTTGGTCTAAACATGTGTGGGTAGTTATGCAAAAATCTTTTCTTAGAATGGACTAAAATGGATAGAAAATGGATAAAAATAAATTTAAAAAAAAACACAGAATAAATCTTTAAATAAGTAAATAAATTTTAAAATGAATTTGTGTGAGACTGGATTTGATTGTCACATGTGCAAAAGGATTAAGATTTACATACAATGATTTATCTCAATAAACTCAAACAGGATTTACAAGCTAAGAATATATTTTCAATATTCAGGGAAACTTTACTCTCTCAAAATTAACGAGACTCAAACTTGAGCAGTTTTGATATTTTGAAATCAAAACACCTAACTGTGATATTTTGGAGTAATGTCTTTTAACAATTATATGTATTGTTTGAACAGCAAATTGGGATTGGGTTTCTCATTTGGCAGTGGGGAGTACCTGTTGTCTTTCCGTATAATTGCCACATGGTTTACCATTGAATCATTCCTTTAAAGCAAAAACACGATAATGATGTCAGGGTCTCAGTCCCGATCCATCTCATAATAAATGCTTAATCCATTGTTTAATACTTAAATTGTATTCACTGTTTTTAAATCTGATGAATTTTAATTTTAATAATTTTCACTTTGTATTTCAGCAAATTAGGTCTCCATCTGCCGCACCCCGTTGACAGTAAAAATGGTAAAGCACAGTGGGACAGTGAAAACGGTGTTCTAACGGTGACTCTCAAAATGAACCGAGAATATGATTTTCTCAATGGATGAGAATCTCGTGCAGAATTGTAATTGATGAATTTAAGAGCGATACGGAAAGTTACTCCATCTTATGAACGGATCCAATGATTTGCAGTAGCTGCCATATTTCACTGGTATGGGTGTCACAAGCCTGGTGACATTACTGTCCATTGGTCCCCCTTTTCTTAAGTATCTTATGGAAGTGAAAATATATTGTTCTTTACCCCATATTTCTCTTCGCCCACTTATTAACTCCGGGTCTCCAGCCTGTAGATTTTCAGATACAGAAATTTTCAAGATATTTTAGAGAAAGTACAGCCAATGTATTATTATGATTAAATTACTGAAGTTACTTTTGTTGCCTGTATTTTCTTGAGCACCACAAGGAATAACAAACTTGAACTTCTTTAAAATGCCTGCCCTCTGTCTGAATATTAATGGATTATTTTACTTAGACATTACATATTCTAACATTACGATTCATTATGTATTCATTATGTACATTAGCATACATTACATATTCTAACAGAAACATAAAAGGTGACAGGATTGGATACGACTTAGAATGAAGAATGTAAGTCTACTACAACATTACAAATCTGCTAAATGGATTGTTGCAAAAGCTGAGAAGACTCATTTCTTCTGTCTAAAAGTTTGAGTTGTTGGCGGTATAGTCAAGTTCTTCCCAATATATAGCCACTACAGGTCGTGACCTCACAAATGTACAAGTTTTACTGTGAAATGGTTGAACCTTAACAGGAGAAGAAACTTCTCATTTGTCAACAGCGACCTCCAAAAAATCTGAATGTTTGGTCCGTTTGCAAGAAGTAAAACTTTAGAATTTATGTCAGATATCAGGAGGCTGTCTTTTGGTCCTATTTTGTTGATATCAAATCACTTTTAAGTGACAGAAGAAGCTGTTAATTTGGTCCTCTGTTCGTAATGTCTTAGTGAGGGGTCAGACCTATAATTTCACAATTTTAACCATTTGCTAAAAAAAATGCCAGTATTTCTAAAAAAATCTACTGGCTAAAATGGGCTATCTGGCTACTGGCTATGTGGGATCAACTTAGTAATATTTGCCGATTAAAAGCCGTAAAAGCTTATACTACAAACGAAAATCATTCAGATTCGATGACTGACGATTGTTTCCAATTCATCATTTGCTTATGCTCTAGAATTCTACTGGCCAAAAAAAAGCCAGTACCCTTTTTTGTCTACTGGTAAACAGCAAAATCCACTGGCATATAGCCAGTTAATTGCCTGAATTTTGAGGACTGTTATTATCAATTACGTGACTTGCTATACTAAAAACAATGCAGATGTTACATAAAAACTTAAATATTTTCAGTATCAACATTACATTTGCCAGTAAATCCTATGGCTCTGCTGTGTTAGTTTGTGAATTTTCAAGTCTTTCTTGAATGTAACGGAAAACAAGATATTTTGTAAGAGGGAAATAAGATTTCTCTCATTGCAGTATTTTGGGAATTTGTCTAATTCACTCATTCATATGCTATATGTATGTGCTTATTTTTTTAATTTTGAAATGAAAATAATTTTTTATAAGATATTTTTATCTCAAGTTTGGGAGGGTAAGGGGGAGTGACAAGAAGAGAGTAGAGAGTATTGCATGGGAAGGGGTGAAAGCAAAATTGTGATGTGTGCTGTTGCTTAATTTATCTATTTTAAGTGCTGTGGGTGGAGCTTTCAAAGAAATATTTAGGACAATGATTTTTTTTTTCCTCTTTGTAGACGTTTGAGCAGTAGAATGATACAAAATTGTATTGATTGTTTTAAATTATTGTTTTATCTGGTATAAGCTTTGACAGCCTTGATATATCACCTTGAAAGATGTTAACCTTTCATTATATCTTATATCATGTGATAAATACATTGTACAAACAGTGAAGAATATTTCCTCATTTTTGTCATTTTAATAAATTCCTTTGAATTGCATGTTCTTCTGTTATTTCTGCTGATTTATGTCATGCATAGGGAACCCTCGCTTAGTGATTCCTTTCCAAGGGCAAAAGGAATCTATGTGATGGTGATGTTGTGTGTGCACGTGTTGGTGATGCCTTGGTTTGTAAAGACTAACTCACTAATACATGGTTGTTCACTTTCATACTTGGTGTGTGGATGCATCTTAGCGAGTAGAAGAACACTATTGTTATCTGCACCGGTGCACAAAAAGGGTGAAAGCTTGCCCATGACCCTTTCATTTGGTGCCATTTACAAACAGGGTGGGAGAATACCCATGACAAGTGCACTAGATTTGGCCTAGTTCTCTTGTGAAACGGTATAAAATTTTAGATTGTAAATACACAGGAGGATGCCAGCTGAACATTATGATACAAAATTTGTTTTCAACCATGACAGTTCCCTCCTCCTTCAAAGGTCTGCATTATTTTAGTGTTGCTGTTGGTAATTGGTGTTAAAAAAAAATGCCCAGATGGATGTAGTAGCTTTTTGATGAACTTGAATAGTGTGCAAATTGTAACATGGTTCAGTGCACTGGGAAACTGCCACTTTACAGCAAGGGGCTTTACGTACTACAGAACTTCATTGATCTCAGTATCATGCTCTGCTTTCAATAATATTTGCTTACTGCAGCCCTTGACTGTACATTTGCGTAGGTGCTTTTACCTGTGATTTCTGTGAGTCACTCACTTCCTTATCAAACTTTCCCGCGATAGTATTGTTTTGCAGCGGCTGCGCGGGAGAATATGTAATGCGTCAGCTCTGAGAGGGCCGACAGACTCATTCATAATCCACTTCTATATACGGCTCTGACTCACATGTTCTACTAGCGCCATAGTAGTAGACCGCATGGATGCGTAGGTTCACTACCAGTTAAATTCTGCTGTGCACATAATTGTCGTGAACGTAATTGTTGCAAGAATACCGACGAACTAGCAACGGTTCAAATCAGTGAATTGCAGTAGATTGGAGTGGAAATTGAAGTTAACTTTTCATTGGTAATGTGCACCTTCAATATTGTTTTCATGTTCACGTGTACTGCATGAATGTATCAGTTCATTTCTGTTTTTCAAGATGTACCTATACAGTAGTAGTATAAGATTGTTCATTTCTGTTGTTCGCATGTTTGTTGACATAGCATGAATACCAAAATAGGACTTGAGTAGCGACGATCTTAGAGTAAACTGTCGATTGGTAGAATGATCTTCATATTTGGTCATCAACAAATGGATTTTCTTCTGTTCCAAATCTTCAACTATTTCGTAAATTTCATTTTGTTAACACCAACATGTGTAGAAAGTAAGTGCATGGTCAAAGGGTGTACATACGAAAAAAATACGATGTGTTGCATCAGTGAGGAACTGTAGTAAGTTAGTTAGTACTTAGTAGTAGACTCAATGACTTGGCATCGTGCCACTTTTCTCTTATCTTGGCGCACATGTTGATATGTTTAGAATTTCCTCGTACAGCATGTGTATTTATTCGGAAAGGCTTTCTCGTTTCATACATGATTTTCGATATATATTTTGCATTCTTCATCTTAGTGATTAAACAATCCTTTCTGCAACTAGCCTAGGGCAAGGAGTTTAACATTTGATTCAGTTTTTAAGACAACACAGATTACCCTAGGCCTTAGGAGTAAGTTATTGTGGCAAAGCCTAGACCAGACCCATTTTCTAAGGCCATGCATCATACTGTAGGTTATTTGGCTAGATCTATGCAATGTTGAAGTAATTCAGCTTTATACAAATATTTTAGATATTATACAATTCAGTATAAATGTTTTTTGTGTATAAAAAGTGTATAAAAGTGTATAAAAAGTGTATAAAAAGTGTATAAAAAGCTTTTTAAAAGGAAGACATTGATTAATTTGATACCTTCACTGCTGCAGTACGTACACCCATGGAATTTAGGGATTTTCTTGGCTGGTCTTTGGAAGGAGAGGGTGATGTGGACATAATTCACATTATGATTCCCCCTGCAGAGCAAAAATAAGTGGGAGATATTCGTGCCTGACTTGACATCCTGTAAATACTCTTCAAAAAGATGTGATAATTAATGTTCATCACATAGATATGGGCTTTCAATGAACTTATAAACTAGATATTAATGTGCAGGTTCTGCACCTTGATCACCTCGCTTGGTGGATATATATATGCATGTTATAACTCAACTACTGTACATTACATTACGAATAAATGCCAGAAACTTCTGTTCACTCAAGATTATGCAGCCATTTAAATGCTCCCCTCTTGTAGCGTTATTTCTCACTGACACATTTTGTATTCTAAGTAGACATCCAACAAAATGTCTTGGAATTACCAGAAGTTGAGTATCTCTGAAAAGTGAACTTTTCAATTGTTTTAGTATGCTCAAATGTTGAAGAGAGTAACTTGTAAATGACTTTAAATTTAAGTACTCTAGTCCAAACCAAGCACTTTCAAAACTACTTCCAGAGATTCCAGAGCAAGATGTCTGCCATAGTTTCAACTTCCTCAGGACTGTGTTGCAATGATTACTAAGTAACCAAGTCTGGTTATGGACTAGAGCAATTTAATCGCAACATCGGAAAGACCCTATTAGAGACACGTCCTTCGGAAAATATAATTTATCTGTATTCTCGTAATTGCTGTCTTGCCCACTTTGGAAAACCTTTTGTCGTTGTTGTTGATTCAGTTTAGAATGGTGAGACATTTTCAGGTCAGGTCTGCTGAACGAGGAACAAGGAAGAACTATAGTAGGTGTTGCATTGCTATAATATATCAATACTTTTCTGTTTGGTGGAGTTTAAAATTGGTATGATAATCCCAAGTGACTCGGTGACGTAAATTGTAAAGGGACAGTATATTTCTACGGTAGCTACTCTCAAAAGGGTCCTAATCTCCTATATATGTGTGGTTTGATTGTTCTGTCTTGTAGGAATCTGGCCTTGAATTAATCTTTTTTTTTCCGTTTCATTTCTGCCAGTGTTACTGTTCTAAATTATGAAATAGTACATGCAAATATGCTTGTGAAGCAAATATGTCTTTAGGCAAAATATCCTCGATAATATAGCAGACCAGCATATATGTATTTCTTCCTATTTTAATCAAACAGTAATAAATTTTTCAAATCTATAGTCAATGACCCTTTAAAAATAGAAGTAAACAAAATGTGCAGCCACCTTTTTTTTTGCCTTGTTTCAGATAAGAACTTAGCAAATTGGTTTTTCATATATATAACAGTATGACCTATTTGTGTCAATTTGTGAGTTCTAAAATAGTTTTATTTGAGTACCATATGCTAGTTGAGGAGGACTAAGTCATTGTTTGCTCTCTTCAAAGATACAAGACAGGAATCTAATTCCTGTGTGAGAGCAAACTTATTCTATGACCCAACAAGCATGACATTTCCATACTAAATAGACAAGCTAGGGTTGTTCACAGCAGGCTGCATGCCTTTCCAGTGGGATCCATTGTGGTTCTTCCTGGGTGATCTTTGGCTTTAAATAAGTAAAACATGATTTATGCTGAACTCCCCTGTATGAACGAGAAAAAGGCTGAGACCTTCGAGTGGGTAGTAATTGTAACAGTCTTGGCTCATCAGGCACTCATAAAAACAGAGTGTACACATTTAGATGAGTTGTGCCAAATGCCAAATATTCTTTAAAAGGCGTATATATGTTACTGGTGAGTATCATGAAAGCAGCTTTTCAGGCCCTTTTGATTTCTCTTTTGAAAGCATAAGTTTTGTGGATGGCATGTGTTCTTTCTTAAGTATATAGCAGTCATTACCAATAAAGGACTCAGCAGTCTGTAGCATTGAATTTTTAGTACTGGACTTGCCAAAAACAGTTATGTTAGACTTAATTGTTGTAGTATTATAAATCATAGATGCTACCAAAACTTGCAAAATTATGAACTCATGGGTCCCACTGGTTAATATATCCATCCAGGTGATTTGGTTTAAATGCACAAGTGAGCTCCACTTACAGTACTGCTGTACTGTACATAAGGTATATACTCTGTGTGTCTCACCAGGGATGATGCTGAGTCTCAAAACATTCCACATAGGCGATGTGAAGTGCTCAGGGGAATAGTTTAGCGTTCAAATTTTGTGTAGCAGTCTCAAGGCTCTGAAGCTTTTGTCATATATAGATACTATGGCTCATGAGTACAAAACTGCTATACATCTTTGGGCTTGTACCACCTTGTGTAGCCTTTTGCTACAGTATGCGATACTGGATTGAATTATTCCCTGGGAAGGTCAACCTGTCATATTCCTATTGTCTCAAATCAGTGCACAAACCGTTTCAGGAGTTGCTATTCAACAAATTCAATGGAACATACACTTTACTGCAGTTTGCTATGGAAGTGTGTTTATCTTACCAGTTATTCACCTGTTGTGATAACTCTGTCTTGTCACATACTTTGTGACCCTTGACATAATGTTTTGTCTTTAACATATATGTAGTTTATTGTTTGGGCAGAAAAAATGTTCTCCATGGAAATGTTCTTGAATATGTTATTAGTTAGGCATTGTCTTGTGCCAGACAATTGTCACTTTGTAATGTAATGTATATGCTAGTCCATGTCACTACGGGTGAAAACAGCAGAGCTGTAAATCTTGGTATCCATTTGTTGAGATGAAGTTGTTTATCTAAGTCACGATAAATTTACATGGCTTCAGCGAACCGGTTCACCCACTCTACCTTATCTATTTGAATCTTCTTTTTTTTCAGAGGAGCCATTTGCTACTTAGGGAATAAAACACAAAAAAAGATCGGTGCATTGTCTGTATGATTCTACTAGTAAATTTCAGGCAACATGTTTTTGTTGTCAATGTTGTGCATCATGTTGTGCAATGTACCTCAAAAAACTTTTCATTTGGTTCCTCCAATAAATTCCTGCTAACAGAGTAAAGACATCCCAGCATAATGCATGTGTCGTTGTAATGAAATATCTCGATGGGCAGGGCTTTGCTCGAATAATTAATGATCCCAATACCATCTGCATGTGATTAGTTACTTGGATGAGGGCCAAATGAATGCATGAAGCACATTAAAAGAACATGGAACATATTATGTAGTGTCAGACAAGTTATAGACAGACATACTGAAGTATAATTAGGTATGTTGATTAACTGTGGATGTACTTTGTGTATGCATTGGTATGTATGTGATTGTCAGCTTGCAAACATGATACCTCAACACTGACACTTCAAAAAAAAACTTTGCATTACTTAATTCAAAATGTTTACCTTTGACAAGCTCTTTAAACGGATATATAACTCGAAAGTAAACTCAATTTTGTACAAGTACATTATGGGGGTAGTCCCTGTTACTGATTTGACCTGCATCAAATTTGGGAATTATTTGCAAAATTGGATGAAGTCAGTTCATGCAAAACAGAACAAAAATCTTCATGGAAGTCTTTAAGAATCTATTATCAAAATCATAAGGAATTTGGTGCATATCAATAGTGAACATTTAATAAACTACGACATTTTGTGGTTGAAGTACCTGCATGATACTGGATTCGATGGTTCATTGCTGGACTTAACTTACAATTGACAGAGGTTTGGATTGAGAAACTGTAAATATTCTTCCTCAAACGAGATATTCAGATCATAGCATACATGCCACACAGTAGGCGCTGTATTGTCAACAATAGTACTACAGAGTACTACAGACAATAATACTACAAAGATTATGCAATACAGGTATGATGGATGTTCTGTCCACTATAACTTGAGAACAAGTCTACCTGGTCATCTTACAAACAAAAGAGATAATCCTCTCGAAAGGTCACTTATCTCCTTCACTGGCTCTTTTCAAAGATGCTATAGAAATGTCTGGCCCTTTTGGTAGATCATCTTTTTGGTAGACAAATACGTCCATCTCCACGACCAGAAGTAAGGGATCAATATTTAAGTTCTATTCAGTTTTCACTGCTAACTGTTCAACTATATACTCACACTACGGACATACATAGTATATGCTTGTGAGTTGAATATATATCACCCAGGTGGATCTTGTCCAACATCTAATGATAATTTCAATTGTCTTGAGGGTTTGTTTCGGTAATTCGTCCATGTACAGTACTCTGCTTAGCAGTGAAATGTATGCGATACAGTAATTTGCCAGCAGTCTGCAAGAGGACTTGTAGTCTAGCCTGTCCGGATCAACTGCATGCAAATGAGCAGGACATATTGTAATTACGTACTAGGAGGGTTTTGGCAACATGCCTTCAGAGGTTACATGAAGAAAGTTACATTTTGTTACACAACGTTGAACATACTTTTAAGTATAAACACAGAAACAACAACAATTTTTTGAAAAAATTTAAAAAAACAAAAAAAAAACCTTGCAAATGATTTGATGTATGTGAAATTCCTGCAAAGATGAAGAAGAAACATGGTATTGTTTATAGATACTTCGCAAACAGTATACACTGACTGTTTTACATTTGTTTGCTTCAATGGTTTTAATGGATTGACAAATAATCAAACACCATGGTGACGAATTATGCCTGAACAGTTATTAATCCAATTTCAACCAACTTTTGAATATTATATATCATAGCAATGCATCATTCTATTCTGAATGAACAACTGATAACTCCCAGGCTTTAACAAAAACAAAATGTTTTCTTAAATGTACTGGTGGTCTTCTTGCCCCCAATTGTTTTCCCTGGGATATCGTAAATGATACCAAACAATAACATTGATGAGCTGCAGAAACGCTTCATAGCTTTCGTCTTTATGCTCGAAATGGTTTTTGGACAAGCATGAACAAGCAGTATGTGTAACAAACATGCAATTTTATTAATCTCTTTTGGGATATCATAAATGTGGCAAAATCTATAAAGAAAAGTGAATCCAAATCAGCTGTATACGTTGCACTGGTTCTATGAGCAAGTGTGATACGGTACAGCCACTAGAGTATGGAGTACTTAGCCAAGAGTGCCACTAAAATTTTTTTTAATGTTGTGTGTACAGCTTTTAGTCCGTATATATATATGTTTTGTATGTATGTTTTGAGGTTTTGAGTACACATCTAAACTACTAGTCGATTCAAAGGTGTACATATTAAACTTAATGCAGCCTGGTAAATGAATACCGTAGGACAAGGAATGGCTTAGAAGCAGGTGTTGTTTGGTGTGTGTTCATGAAAACTAGATAAAGCATAGAAATGGTCTTCTAATGTTGACTTCCGAGCGTTATAACGTTTTACCACTTTGTCGATATACTGTAGGTTGAATCATACTTAGTGTGAATATATATAAAATATATAAAACAGAGAATATACAGCAAAGTTTCAGGATGTATACAAAATGAAACGTCAGCACTAGCAAATTTCAATACAGTAGTTTGCTGTACTTAGTTATCGGGCAGTCTTGACATATCCTACCATACTTTTACAGTAGATTTACCTATAGGCTTATAAGCCTATCCTAACTTTAGGTATAAGAAGAAAGTTGTATAACCATGAATTCAAGATGATGTGATTTGCATGAGTGCTTGCTATTAAGATAAACCAGAATTGAACATGGCGCCTTGGCGGCAAAAAATGTTCATTGCTTTTATCAATGTGCTAGATACTATAATGTACCTGTATGTCTGGTTTTTGGACGAGCATGAATAAGCAGTATATATGTTATAAGACATGGCTGTTTTTTTCAATCAAGTTAAATTTTCACAACTCTAGTTCATATACCACACTATATTCTCTGGGATTCACTAGTTTTTTTTGTTAATTAGTATAGTCTTGGCACAAGTACTGTACCAAAACAACAATGACATCAAAGGAACAACCTAGGAGAACTGCCTTAAAAAAGGCCTGTCCCACCAACTGGGAAGCAAAGCTTAAGAACTTCTACATCAAGCCAATTCAGCTTGTAAAGAGGGCACAGTACTTGTGATACTGTAATTCAACTACTGTACTTAGTTAAACCCCATCAAGTAACTCCATCAACCCCATCAAGTAAGACCATTCCAACCGATTGATTGACAATGTTCTTCCAGTGATTAAAATTTCCATTTTTTGTATATAAATAGTGTTTACACGGGTTACCCAATTACCCAGGTACCCGTCCGACAGATTGCTACCCAGTTCCTTACTTGTTACCCGAACCCACGAAATCATCATACATGTACATGCAGGTCTATCTAAATCAAGCATTAAATTTGAGAGCAAACCATGAAAAATTAAATATATAATGTACCCAATTACAACCAAACTGTTGAATTATTTAGTTCCAATGAATACATCCATATTTGCTGGTAAAGAATGTGCTCTAGCATTATAACAGTATGTAATACAGTGCAATTATAGTGTTACACAAATCATAGTGGAAATAAGATTAGGGTACCAGATTACCAGACACCTGGCAATGTCTCTTATTACTCGAGACATAAATTTATGACCCGTGTAACCACTGATATATAAATCATGCAGTATCACATTGTTTACTGAATACATTTTAGTTAGGTACATAAATTTGCCAACAGATGACCTGTTGCTCCTAGTGCACCCTGCCCTGCATTCTGGAATACCATCTTCTGTTGGTACATACATCATACATGTATGCCAAATTTTGGTCCATTGGTCTTGAGACATACAGTAACACATGTACTGTATCGGTTTCCACAGTCTCTGAGTTTTATTAACACAATCACTCACTTGGATATTTCCTACCACATGAAATATTGACAAGTCGTCTAGTTTGTGAACAAAACACTGTGTGTGAAAAAACCCATTTCTGACTACTGTTGGTGAGTATTTTTAGGCTTTAGCAAATGATGAAGGTAGTTTGTACAATTTTAACCTTGATGGAATATTTGTAGCATAAAGTTGGAATTTGTTAAAAAAACTGGTTTGAAAGTTTTACGACATACCATGCCTTTGAAAAAGTGCAATGTGAAGGTATCAACTGCAACAGGTAAGGTTGTTGATCCTAATTTAAATAATTAATATTCAGTGCATATATGGCAAAATGCTGAAATGTGCATTATGTCAACTTGTCTTCATTAAAATGCCTGTTTTTATCACTGAGATACAAACATGCAGTGGAGAAGTTATGATTTAAGGTCAGGATATGCTATTAGCGTTTAAGTATGGAGAGTGAAATGTGGAGTATGGAGTTAGAGTATGGAGTTAGAGTATGGAGTTAGAGTATGGAGTCGAGTATGGAGTTAGAGTATGGAGTTAGAGTATGGAGTGGAGTATGCAAAGTGTGGAGAGTGAAATCCAGTCACATTGTTGATCTTGACCAGATTTATCAGGTTAACTTGGTTGTGTTATAACTGAGAGAAGGCTGTGTCTTCACTTACGGTAGGGCCTTTTTCTGTTCAGACAAAATTTGTCGAAACAATTTAAGTGGACTGTATCGACATACTGTAGCCTGTAGAAGATAAAATTTCTTCCTTTTAGTTAATATTATGTAATTACTAATTAGAGCAGTTTGTGGAGAATTGGTGGCTAATATGTGGCAGTTATATGTGTATGCAGACATATGTGCCTGCACTGCCAGTACTAAAGTAAATTTGCATATAAACTAACATAAATATATATGCTAAAACATAGGATCAAATATATATATACATGATAGCATTAAAGGTCTATGGACACCAGCTATGAACAGCAATGTCCTAATCACTTCAATAGGCAATTAGAAAACATGAAAATAGCTGCAACTCCCACCAAAAGCAATCAAAGGTTGACCATTTGACAGGTAGTCTGTTCTTAAATCTAGTTTGATTTGTAAAATTGATATGCTAGAATTAATTCAAATTTATAGACAAGAACCAGCATTAATTGAATACATACATGCTAAATTAAATGGACTGCATGTCTTTTATCAAAATTTAAAACTTATAATATATCTCTATATTAAATCAATTTTATGGAAGCATGCATACAAACATGCACACACTGATTGGCTCAGAATTATAATGTCAGTATTAAATCACAATTTATGTTAGCATTACAAAAAATGTAAATGTTAGCATGATTAATCTGTGACAATTGTCCACTATGGCCAACCATAAACCTGTACTGTCCGGACCAACTAAAGTGAGGATATATAATCTGGTCTACAGTAGATTAATGCTAGTTTCGTTCTGTGTACAGTACTATTATAACAAAGAGCATACAAGTCACAACAGTAGCATGCATCAATGTCCACATGTGTTAAGAGTCTGCATATCACCAAACTAGACATGTGCGAAACAGACTATCCTCTTCAGCCAATGATTGTGCCAAGATTCCCAGTGCAAATGAACTGCTTAACAGTATCTGGATGAGACGGATTAACCTCGTGATGTGGAGGTGTATAAAGCTGTACACCCCGTAGGATTGGCATGAGACAACCGTCACTCAAGAATGCAAGTACCTGTTTTTGAGGCTAACCTTGTAACGGTGCTATGATAATGTAGTGTCATGACGCAGCTACCCCGGCTTTAACGATATCATTACTCGAATCTTGAGAATGTCAGCATTTCAGGTTCAGTTTTGACAACATGAAAGACAAAGGGATGAGTGTACATTGTTTGATATTTTACGGAGGTATTCTCTATCGTTCCAAGCACTGTTCATTAATAAAGACCCCATGAGAAGAAACAACCTGGGTGAAGTATTAGGGGAAAGAGGTCATGACCCTATAACGATGCCTAAGTTACAATGGATTGTTGGGCTGTTGTTCATATAAATAACTGTCACCAGATGTCATATATGCTATTCTTCAGTGTTGGATCCCATTTTCTTAAAAAAACAAACTTTCTTAAACTTTGACTGGATTAACTAAATGAAATCAAGGAAGTTTGTTGATTTTTTTGGTTGCCTGGAGAACTTCATCAGTATTCCTGATTCATTGTTCAAATGTGTCACATATACAGTGTACAGTGAGGCAATGCTACACTGTAGATATGTTACTGTGGTCATGATGTTAAATTAAACCCATTCCTAACCATCTGTTTCAAAAAATTTTAGAATGTTAATTCCCTGAAATTTTCTCCATGCTCAATTGCTCTTTTGTGATGTCAAGTATGTTAATAGCTTGATGACGGTTTCATGATGTAAAAGCCTGATGATGTTTGGTTTGTTTACGGCCTTCTCCTTATGTACATGTTTAGTTTAGTTAGTGAACTGGGATTCTGAAAAGTTGCTGGCAACAACTGATAGTGGTCTAATTTATTAGAAAAAAATATATTTTAATCGTCCTTGAAAAACAAATATATTGTTTATGCCTATATAGCCTACTGTGCTGTAAAATGTGTCTAACACATAAATACTTCCTTGGCTTTCCCTATGGTACAGTAATTACAAACCATCCTTTTCCAGCTATCTTTGCCAGAGCGATTGGATATAGTGGATACGTAATTTGCAACATCATCGACACCCTTATATACACTGGAGCAGAAGGTAAATTATTGTTTTTATTTTTTTCCCTTTATCTACATAAAATCTGACCTCTTGCTTTTTTCTCTTCTTTTTCATTTCCAGTTTGTCATTTTAATTAACAATTACAAAACCAGAATCGTAGATCATATAAAGTGACGTCAAGATGGGTGACATAAAAGATACTAATGATGGTTCAGAAAAGGTGACGTTGAAAAGGCAGGTCGGACTTGTAAGCTGCGTGGCCCTCATTATTGGTACAATCATTGGGTCTGGAATTTTCATCTCGCCAGTGTACGTACTTCAGCACACACAGAGCGTTGGAATGAGTCTAGTGATATGGTTCCTTGGTGGTGTTCTAGCTATGATCGGTAAGTATACTGAGCCAGACACACCAAAAAAAATGCATGTTAAGTTAGGAGGAGCTGGTCCTAAAACCTATTACACCATCATCACAGTAGTAGGTTTACATAGCTTCAAATAAGTTGCTGCAACAGAAAAACACATAGATGGGAAAATCGTAGTCATAAAACCGCAAATACATTTGTAGGCTAGTGTCCATACGGTTCATACAGTACTAGTGTTTGATAGAACAGTTAATGCTGGAAGTAGCAGTTCTGCAAAAATTTCTGGAATACCCGGTAATACCAGGTATTTACTTCGTTCCTCGCTTACCTGTCTCCCCACAACCTTAGCACACTCATTCTACCGTGCCTAGAATGTCCTGGTAACCTTTTAACACTGTGCACCCTTTTAACACTGTGCACACTGTGTATTTGTCAGCTGGTATATCCGTATCTGTTTTTGCTTTAGCCGATGCACCCCTTCAAAATAGGATTAATAACAAGTTTTGTTGTTGTACATACGTAATAGCCTATACTTCTTATAAATATCACCAGCTATTTACCTTAATTTTCGAGACCTTCTAAACTGTATGCTAATTGCTTACCAGTCGTCTCATATGATTCCCATTTAAATACTAAATGCCTGGTTGGTTTCCTATTGTACGATCAATCATTTCGTTATTTGAAGAAAAAAAAAACGCTGCAGAAATGAATGCATTCTATCGAAGCTAAGCTCTTTCCGATAATCATTCCCCTCAAATAATGAAACAAATCCCCATTCTTCTGTATGCAGGAGCACTCTGTTTTGCTGAATTAGGCACAATGATTCCTAAATCCGGAGGGACGTATGTCTATCTCATGGAAAGCATGGGTCCGATACCGGCGTTCCTCTTCTCTTGGACATGCGCCCTCATTCTGATGCCTGCCAGCGTTTCGGCAATTGCACTCAGCTTTGGTTATTACATGGCAGATCCTCTGTACCCAAACCACGACTGCGAAGACTCATCGAGAGCAACGTATGAAGCCGCCTCTAAGCTCTTTGCCTGCCTTTGTATCTGTGAGTAATTTGTTTGATTTAATGACTTTTGAAACAATCAGTTTGTTTCCAGCCTGATCATGTTTTTTCCCCTTTTGTTTTTAGACTAAACTCTGTAATTTTTTAACAAATTCTGACTCGTGAAATTGTATTAGCATTGTGGATGCAGTATTGCTGGCAAACAAAGCAAACTGTACTTTGTCATGGTACACATTTGGCAATTAGCTGAATGACAGCGAACTGTGTTAGAAGCAGCTCTCCCATATACATATATGTGGCTTGCAGCTTACAATTGTGCACTGAAAGATTAAGTGTACTTCCTTAAATTGGAAAGTCGAATGTACAAGTATCTGCAATTTCTAAACTGGTCGTTCATTGTCAACAGGACACTTGAACAACACGAACTGCTTGAGTTTTTTCATTGGCATTAATCAAAAACAACTAAAGTTTCGTGGTACGTTTAATGTGATAAATTAGGTTTGTAAACCTGTCAAAGGGAAGGGTTTGAAAGGCAATGTTATCATTAATTAATTCCATTGTTTTCTTATGGGTATGTTTTGGATGAATAAATGAAAAAGAATGCACATTTGTGGAGGTTGATAAATTGTTGTAAAAAATCATTACTGTAGCATCAAAATAGTTGTAAAAGAGTAGTATGCAAATTTTTAGGCCCATGACGCAGGATCTCTTGTGAGGACTGTGCCAGCACAACCCACCAGACACCCCTCCCCCACCCTCCCCCACCCCTTAGAATTGATGCTCAGAATGCATAACAGCTAGCGTGGACTGTGGATTTGATGTACAAAATGAATAACTTAATCCAAATTCCATTGGCGAGCTACAAAAACTGGATGCTTTTTCGCAACACATTGTTTGCAACCCGAGGTTGTAAAATATTGATCACAGAGGATAAGGTGCTTGTAGTCAGCCTCTGTGTACAAGTTGGTCGTTCCTACAATTGACTGTGAAATGTAGAAAATCCATACGGTGTATGGATTTGTTCTATTTTTTTCGTGAATAACTCAGTTTTAACACGTACCTTTTTTTTCACTCTGATTTTATATATTTTTTTTTATATATGTGCAGTGATTCTGACCTTCATCAATTGTGTCAGCGTGAAAGCTGCTACCATTGTTCAGAATGTCCTGACGCTAGCCAAGTTGCTGGCGCTAGCCATCATCATTGTCATCGGATTTATACGGATATTTCAAGGTATTGTCGGTGTAGACATATTATATGTCAAGTCTAATCTGTGATTAATTCCTTCTTGTGACAGTATAGCTACAATTTCAATAAGTCTTCAGGCCATTCACCTTAACACTCTGTTAAGATCGAGATATTACTTACAATTGAGAAGAGTTTATGTGACAACAGCTTGTACTGCATGTACAAAACAAACATGATATTGAGCAAAATAAGGAGGCTAGTTAGGGCTTCTGTATATATCCTAGATTGGTTAAGTAAGAAGACTTATGTGGTCCCCTGAAGATACTAGTGGTCAAAATGTCAAAGCTCACTTGGATTAAAGTTTATATGAAAGTAAAAATAACATCGGTAGTCGGGTAGGGTTTGGGGATTCCCAAGTTAATGACAAAATCGATACATTTTGGAGTTTCTAAAGGGATCCCAAATGTTCTTAATATTAAAACACACGAGCAGTTATGTCTGATCCATTGTTTGGGCTTTCTCAAATGGAGAGATAGTTCACTATTTGTTCATCTTTTTGCGTTTTAATTTACAGGCCATACCAAATATCTCCAACCGAAACTGTCTTTTGAAGGTTCGGCACCGAATCTGTTTGCTTACGGTATTGCTTTCTACCAGTCTCTGTGGGCCTATGATGGATGGTGAGATTTCGTTTTAATGTTTTAATTCATTCATTTTTTGGCCCGAATTTTATGAGTCCTGAAGTTCCCGATGCGATTTTGTGTACTCAAGTATCTGATGACTTTTCCAAGTGTGTTACCTCTCCTTTAAGAATCTGGAATTGTACCACCTTTACATTGTGATGAAGTATACAAACAACAGCTTCTGAAGGAACTTCATTGGCTCCCTATCACCTACAGAATTCAGTATAAACTACTTCTTCTCACCTTTTGTGCTCATCATCTGGAACAGCCTGTGTACCTGTCGCAACTTCTCTTGCCATATATTCCAACTCGCGCACTTCGTTCCTCCAACAAACTGTATTTAACTGTTCCTAAACCACGCTTGAAGACCTATGGTTACAGAAGCTTCGAATACTCTGGCTTTTATCTCTGGAACAAGTTACCAGATCACATTCGAACATGCTCTTAACTTTGTACATTCAAAAGTCTACTTAAGACCCATCTTTTCACTTGTTCTTTTGTAAATTAATCTGCTTTCTTAGTAAAGCCCCTTGAGCAGTGACTTTTGTCTGCTGGTTTGGTGCTATATAAGTCTCATTTATTATTATTATTATGATTCATGTTTTGTCATAATGATTTTTATTTCCCCTGCAAGTACATATAGGGGGTTGGAGGACTGGGGAAGGGGGGGGGGGGGGGGATAGGTAACTTCCTGACCCAAAACATGATTTGTTTGTCAAATGTCTGTACAGTGTGACACCAGGAAAAATGTTTCTCTCTTTTTCTTCCCAATCTTTAATTTTAAGGAACCAATTGAACTTTGTTACAGAAGAAATAAAAAACCCTTACAGGTATGTCAAAATGTTTACGATTCTTGTTTCTGATAAGTGGAGAGTATGGATAGGATTATCTTTCATAAAGGAGAGGTTTACTTTGATTTATGGTCACAAAAGTCAGCTATGAGCTAGATAGATAGAAGAGGCTGTTAGATTATGTGTTTAACTTTAATGTTGTCAAGATTTTTAAAGAACAAGAGATATTTCAAATTGTTTACTCTTCAAGGTTCAAATGAGTTCAAGCTCCCGCAAGTAAGACTAACATGATAAAGCATAGTTTAGTAGTCTGAATGGTTTGGGAGTGGAAGGGGGCAAGATAGGGGATTGGTGGTGGGAATTTTCTGTAGCATGCAACATCTCTAAAGGGGAGAATGAAACCTCTATCCATAGGATAATCTTATAATCTTATCTATCCATAGGATAATCTTATTTATCCGTAAGATAATCATGAATGAATAACCCAACATTGTCTTAATATGTGTTGCCTAGGCTACGTCCTAAAGAGTGGGCTCGTTCGGACATTGCTTGTGTAAGGCCCTGAAGTAGTGAAGTTTTAGCGAATGAAAGGCTATAGCCATGTCATAAACATCTCCATGTATTCTCTTTACAGAAATCTGCCGTATGGCATTCTGATAGGTATACCTTTGGTCACAGTAGTGTACCTTTTGACCAACATAGCATACTTCACAGTGCTTTCACCTGAAGAAATGCTGATGTCATCTGCTGTTGCAGTCGTAAGTACAACCTTTAAACCTGTAACCAATTCATTTAATGACCAATGTAAATGCCCACGTAAAGCATGAAGTGAGCTTGAACAACTTGATAATACTAACAAGTTACCTCCAGTCTATCACATTCAAAGATTTGTTCATGTATGACTCTTGTCACCCTTTACAGACTTTTGCTGAGAGAACTCTGGGTCCCATGGCGTGGATTATGCCATTTCTAGTATGTTGTTCGACTGTGGGCGCTGTGAATGGCTGTCTCTTTACTGCTGGCAGGTCTGTATTTTATAATCTTACCAACATGGCTGGTATTAAACAATGTCAATGCTGTCTTGCCTGCACTGCCCTCCTTGATCCTTTATTCAAGCCCTGGTTACCAAGTCACATGATCATTTTCCAGATGGATTGCCCTCCGACCTTTGATGGTGTTGTGTTACTTCAAATGATTTGTATGAATGTTTGTTTGCTTTTTAGGTAGAACTGCTGGTTTCTAGGAAAATGATTCAGCTAAGGTAATCGAGCACGGAAGCAAGAGTTCCTCGTCACTTAGCTCGGAAACCAGAATATTAATTTTCATTTCCACGCTGTGTCTGGATATTCTTGATAAAACTTTCAAATTTTAATTTTGTCAAGACCAAAGTAAATGAAATATTTCTCTCGTTGATCTAGTCCAAAATTGTTCTTTGCTTTTTTCGTATCCATCAGGTTGCCATTTGTTACAGCTCGTGAGGGTCACATGATGGATATACTCGCAATGGTACATGTCAGATACTATACACCCCTTCCATCAATTGTTCTTACGGTGAGTAAACCATTGTTAAATAACATCCCACTTGGTATCATCATGAATAAACATTAGAGGCTATTTTGGGTCATGGGATTAACATATTAATACTAAAACCTTTGTTTGTATCGAATATTCTCTCCATTGTACTTATTTCTTTGTTGATCGGTTGATTTGATTGCTTGATGAATTATTATTTTTTTTAAATAATTTGTTGTTGTTGTATAAACAATGATATGTTCTATATTTGCAATGTTTGCTTTGCAATGTTTACAATGTCTACATTAATAAGAGGTCAAATTATACTATGAGATATAGAAGAAATTTTATGTACAATTCTTTTCCTTCCATTTTTGTAAAATGTTGTGCACATTTTGAAGGTAATTAAAGAGATCTGAGTTCATCTTTTATGAAGATGCCTCATTCTCTGTTAGGGTTGTGCGGGATCCCGGTAGTCAAGTGAATCCCGGTATCCCGATCCCGGTATTGACTAATCCTGATCTCAAAGCAATGTGTAAATACTACCGGTAGTGGGAAAACAACCGGTTATTACATTCGTTTCGGTATCATTCCCGGGAATCCCGGACATAATAAAAATATCTACGTGTTACTATTTGAAATAAAGAAAACAAAACACGATTTTTTCTGGTTTCTGTGTTCTTAGTTTGAATAATATCTGACCAATTTACGTACTGGCCTAGACCTATATATTAGCGAATCAACTTTTCACGTAGTAATTTGCACCTAGGCTACACCAAATATCGAACGTTACTTGCGCTCAGCATGTTACGGGACCTCAAAGTTATTCTGAAATTTTCGTTATTTATTCTTCCTTCAAATGATGATTGTCAAGGTTCCCATGTACAAAATCTTACTCTCATGCATTTCACCTCATTTTGTTATAATAATTATAACGATTTAATAAATTTTGAGCCAAAACCGCAGGGAGTATATCCAGTTTAAATCCATCTTCGCACGGGACTGTATATTATTATAGCCTAGGGTACAGTACAGGAACACACAGCAGTTCAGTACTTGAGATTTGATGATGTAATGAAATGGATTCGTTTATTAATGCGGGGGGTTCCACGATGTCATTTATATTTATCTTTCACTACTTTTTTAATTTTTAAGATCTTTTGTACGAAAGATTGATATTGTACGTATTGAAAGTATATTTTCTGGAGTAAACAAAAGCCGATTAACGATATAAATAAATCTGTACTATTCTTATGTATGTAGTTTATAATCCCGTATTTACGTAGCCCCTATGTTACATTCTTATTGTCTGAAGTTCCAAACACGTGGTGACTTGTTGATAGTTAAAAACTTTTCATTGTGAACTTTTGAACTTGAAGGGGTTGCCCTATTCCAATATCATGGATTAGTGGGGAACTCCCAATTTATGTTTGTGTACGGATTACAAGTTTAATCCACGTGCGAACGTGTTAATCTAATATCGTACGTCGAGTATGAATCCAAGGTTTGTGCTTTTCTTTTTGGAAGTGTATGTTAAAAAACAAAGGCCCTAATATAGCGTGTTATTTTTTTTTTATGAACGTGCGTGTAAGAGTATGTACATAGCCTAGGCTATGCATATTGAATGTATGACATTGACAGTCTCGTAACTAAGTGCTTTGAACCGTAGATGAAAGTTGAAGAAAATACCGGTTGTAGTTACGATACCGGGATTCATGTTGCAACACTACCGGTTGTGTGAAATCCGACTACCGCACAACGCTATTCTCTGTTATTGCCAGATACATAAAAGTCACTTTAATTGTTCAAATTACAAACTGTTTATCTTCACTGTCATTGAATTGTGCAGAAAATTTACATTTTTATAATGAATGATAAAGTGTGAATTTGTCCTATTAACCGAGAAATTTAACAGTATAGTTTTGAAGCTGTAACTATATTAATGTTTGTTGTATATTTAATTGTGTTTATTTTTTGTTTTCAGGGAGGAATAGCGATCTTGATGTTGCTTCCATCTGACTTCAGTGCCCTAGTCAATTACTTCAGCTTTGCCGCCTGGCTCTTCTACGGCCTTACCATACTTGCTCTTATTTTACTGCGGGTGCAACAACCGAATGCTAAACGTCCAATCAAGGTAAAACTTGATCCAAACAATATGTCCCTGATTGTCTTTTGTAAAATAGGGCAAAAATGTGATGTGGTATAAAAGGGCTGGTGAAAAACTGGTTTTAGTCGTAAGTGAAAATATCATTTGTTCGAAAGTTGATTCTTGTACTTACTGAAAGTGTGCAAGTTCTTTAGCAAACTTATATGGAGACAACAATGTGCTACACTAATCTGCTGGAATTTTATCTATTTTCCCAAATCGTTGAATATGACCTTATGAATGCCTGCAATTTTCAAAACCTGTTTTTGCTTATCAAGATTCCTTCCTTAGTAACCAGCACCCGCATCTACTAAAATACGTAAAGACCTTCTTTTTATCTTTTTTTTGTTTTTTTTGTGACTGTTCTTCTTTGTTTGTTAACAACTTAACCTACCATGCTAACAAAAAAGGCATAATCTTTACTCCATATCTTCATACCCACACAATGCAAGTAACAGTTAATTGGTTTTATTCTAGCATATTTTCAAGCCTGTTGTTAAATTTGTATACAAACTTGCTCACAAGTAGCAGATGCATAAAACTATGTTACCTACCATACTGGTTGGTTGGTACCGGTAACAATGTAGACATGTGTTGTATAAAAATCAAGGATAGTGTATTAAAATAGGAACTAACAGAATGGTATAATAGAGTCTTAAATTGTTAATTTTATGTTACAATTAACAAAGGGAGTATCAGTGTCACGGAGCAGGTAAACCTTACTGAATTCCAGCCGACACATTTGTTCAGTGCAGGGGATTTCCTACTTTTACTGATGAACAAGCACCCTTGGTTACATAAGGGTTCTTAACAATGACTAGAGCAGTTGGTATATTCTACTAATGATTTCAGTTTTTATACATGTAAAACCTCTCAGCTTTTTTCTTAATATATATATTTTTGGTCTCCTGTGCGGGGGAAATTCCCGCTGCAACCCTGTCACCCACAAACAAGGTTGGCATGGTTACCAAGACTTTTCTAGCCCTGTAGTGTCCATTTATCACACTCTGAAAGACTAGCTCAAACATGCAACAAATTGCCAAGAAGCAATAAATAATAATAATAAAAATCCATTTCTGTAAGTTAACTTACATTTGATCAAAACTTTGCACCTGTAGTCCATGTGTAAATGGTAATGACCAGCAATGTCAGGCCGGCCAGAATACAATACCAAATACATGCTAATGGACATAGAAATCTTGTTTAGAGGATGAGAGTATTACGAAGTTATGACCAAAGAAACGGTCTAAATATTCATCAACCGATTTAAAACAACCGTTCCTCTTTACGTTTGACAGATTCCAATTTTTATTCCCATCATTGGTCTGGTTGCCTCCATATACCTTGTCCTAGCTCCTGTCATCAATGAACCGACTCTGGAAATCTTCTATGCACTTCTCTTTATCTTGAGCGGTCTTCTATTCTACTTCCCGTTCGTTCATTTCGGTCTGAGGATTCCTTACATCATGCGTAAGTCCGATCAATGTTTCTTTGCTTTCTGCTCGTAGAAGAAATGTAGTGTGTTTAAGATTAAGTAAAACGTACTTAGAAAGTTGTAATATATTAGGTCTGGAAATAAAAGGCCCTACACACAAGATGGCGGATTAGCAAAACAAGGTTTATTTATCGATTAGCTGTTGTGGGTGCATAGTAATACATATGCTCCTATTCAAGTATGTTACAAAAATGTTTTAAAGAGTTAAGTTACTTTTAGTTGTTAATAGTTCAGGTTTCATCTGCTCATGTTGTAGGCCCTACCCACAGCATCCTTTGCCCAGTTCTGGCTAGCGTCAACATTCAGGGTTCCTTTACTTTTTTCTTTTTCCCTTTCTGCAGGTCCGACTCAAACGTTTTTACAAAAGCTCATGTTTGTGGCACCATCTGGTTATTCAGCGTCAGTGGAAAGAATTGAAGATAAAGACTAATATTTGGACAGACAACTTTGCGTTATACGAGGAGAGAGCATATTGGAAAGAGCTTTGTATATAACCTTCGAAATTCACCCTTCCAGAATTTGACCTCTTGCCTGTTTTTCTTGCTCTTAAAATGTGTTTGGCATGACATTTTGTTTTCAAGTCTTTGTAATGCAGTGCAATGAGCAGTTCAAATGCATATATGTATCTGGCTGTACGTAACTTACAATGGTTGCTATGGAAATCTCAGGATTTATCTCATGAATGATTATCGTCATAAGTCATCAATTAGTTGAAGATAAATTTGCAGAGGTGATATTGCATGCCTTTGAAAAGCAGAGCATTTTCCAAAATGTTTAGGAATGCTTAAACTGATTATCTTACTGAAAATGAAAGTATAAACAAAGAAGGTGAAAACATGAGGAATTTGAGATATACAATTGCTTGCAAGATTTCACATCATAAAGCAAACGTGTAGGCCTTTCCCTTCTGGATATTAGCTTGCTAAGGACTTTATCCAAGAGTGTTGAATTGACACTCAGGCCAGAAGAACGATGTTCTTTCCAGAGAGTGCTAGTAATAGTAGGTACTTTGTGAGTGCTCAAAGAAATTACCCATGAGTTGTAATGTAAATAAGCCATAGTTACGTAGTAATCAAGACTCACTCATTCACTATACATATCTTGTAGCCTATCATACTAGATCACACAAATATACAGAGCCTAGCTTGTTTTGGATTTTTAACACCAACTCCTGTGACAACAATGGTACAATGTAACAAATAAAGAATTCCCCAATTTTTAGCCAGTGAATAAATCAAATCTCCAGCTAAAATCAACTTCCCACATGCATTTACCTTGAACTAAACCAAAAGCAACAATAATTTGGCACTGGCAGAAAAATGCAAGTTTTTTTTTCTTTTATATTCTGGCAAATTGCAAAATCCAGTTGGCATGGATGAACCCACCTCACCTCCTTTTCTTTGCCTTAACATATCAACCAGTTTTGTTTCAATAAATGTAGTAAAATGGATATGATACAGGATTAATTCCCTTCATAATTTTAAGCAAACAATAAAACTTCAATCAGTTTAGCAAACATCCTCTCTTCGAAATATTTTGACATATGGGCTAGTCGTTTAAACCACCTGACGTAATGTCAAGCTGATTTTGTTTTCTGTGTTGTAAGTTCTTTGTTTGGTACATGTATATACATAAACTAAATGGTACACTTCTTTATTGTAGGGTCATGTTTTCAAAATGACAGGGTTTTATCTTCATGCATAGCATGTGCTCCATCCAAGAGGCTGTTGCATCCGACTGTTTGAAATATTAATTTCCCTAAGTTAATCTCAATATTAACTTTAACCGCTTTTCTTTAAAGTTGCATCTACGGTGTTTGTTAATATTTTGCATCTGGCAACATTATGAGTTTGTTACATCTGCATTGGCAACTAAGTCATATCTTAAGTTGAAAAGAATAAAAAAGGGGAAACAATGACCTCTACATTGTATAAATGACATTACAAAGTGGAAGTAGAAAAAAAAAAATTGACATTTTATCTTGGATGAAAAAAACCTTTTCTCATCAACTTGTGAAGAAATCTCGTCACTGTTGTATGCGATTTTATTTCTTTATTATGAAAATGTATTCCACATTCTCAATTATTTCTAATAATGCAATGGGTGGTGCCTTATTGCACGGAAGCGTAGAAGGTACATGTCGATTGACGTATCGATGAGATGCAAGAATTCGTCAAAATAACAAAAATCTGAGAAGTGGGGCCCAATATGTTTGGGACCATTTGGGCCAACATTTTCTTTACATTGCAATACCTCTGCAACCTTATGTTGGATTGTATCCAAACTTGGTATACAGTTGTTGGTTAATAGCTGGATGATACATGTAAGCCATCTGGGCCCATTTTTTAGCTTGGTGGGCCCAAATGTTATTTCCACTCAAATTTTGGGACACGTTCTTTGGGCCCAAATGAGTGGGAACCAATATTTTTGGACCATTTGGGTCCACATTTTTTGGGGGCTCAATTTTTGGGGGCAAGAATATTTTTATATTATATTAAGTAGATTTAGGCGCAAACATTTATCCAGCCCAATTTTTTGAGGAGGGGCCCAAGTTTTAAATTTGCAATATCATAGAACCATAGTGCCCATTGGGTTCTTGTTTTGATATGTAATGGGAAGGGTAAGCTAATTGTTCACCACAGTTTAAACGATCAGATTCTTGGTTGGGCAATAAATTTGAAGACAAAATTTTAGGGTATGCTTTTGAAGATGAATTGTGAATGATGGAAATTGGTTACGAAGAATCTTTGCTTTCAAATGGGCTCAAAGTTTTGGTAATGTAAATAATTGCCAATTTTGGTCGTCTGGTTTCATAAGTGGGCAGATTAGAGCATGTTGAATTAAAAGTCATCTTAAAGAGATTTTGAAGTGTAGCAGCCATATGTCTGTTGGTTGCCTATGTTGTCCTGAAGAAACTACTCATATGGCATCCATTGTCCAGGATAGAAGAGATTGTGGAGAGAGGTTTTCAATTGATGTGCATACTCTATTAGGCCATCTTTTCATTGTTTTTGTCTGGCATTCACATGCATACATCTGCATACCATTACATATCACATGGACTGTACCATTACTGTATAGGTAAGCTAATGTCTATTAAGGATATAACAGTGTATTCTCTCACATAGTTGACACACATCAGCAATCTAACTGCATCATAACACTGTTGCTTTACGAGGTCTGAATGTGCTGTACTGTGTTGTAAATGTAACTTGTTCCTTCTTTTTGTTTTCATATTTGAAACTGCGTCACATGTATTATATCACACTGTCACGCAGACAGGGTGAAATGAACAAGGAAGCTTTAAAGCTTTAATATCATTGTTAAGTATTCTCTGTAAATTGACTATCAAATTTATTTAATAAAACCAAACAGGGTCCATTTTCAAGTGCAGCTTTCGAAGGCAAAGAATGCAAGTTTGAATTTATTTTGTTTTGTTTGGGGGAGGGGGGGGGGTGCGGGATGTTTAGCTATGTAGATATTACAATTGTTTGTGAATAAGTAGGCTAGTGTTGTGTTTACAACCTAAATCTTTAAGTAGCTTGCTTTTATTGTTTACTGTCAATTTTTGTGTGGTTCGATAGTTGACAAAATGAGGGATATCTAGGTCATGTGCCTTTGAGAACACAAACAGGAATGTTGTCAGTGAGTGATATCAGAGGACAGTGATAATATTATGTTTTGTTAGCAAGAAGCATGAGTAATAATAATGATAGTGAAAAAAGGAAAAAAAAACTTATTGCAAGTCAGTTGGTTAGTTGTACTCATGACTTCCTTTTTACTCGTGATTTTTATTTTGAGTTATTTTTTTCTCAACTTTTGCTATTAATGAGCTTTATTTATCACAAATAATTAAGTTAATTCTCAATAATAATGATATATGAATATGAAAGAACTCAAGACTATATACAAATACATATTTTCCATTTGGTAAAATACCATATTTTTATCAAATGGCCTTAATTGCAGTTTACATCCAAGGCTGAGAATGTTTCACCGTGAGGTACAACCAAGTAATTTTCTCGATGCTTTGTGACAGTCGAATCTTTGTATTTGGTGGATTTCTCGGGTAAACGACTCTGCTAAAAGTCTCAAAGAGTGGACGGTCACTTTGATCAATTTTGGAAACGATGTGAAATTGATTTAAAAACAATTTTGGTGACTTGCAAACAAAATTCTACCTGTTGACCTAACCTGCTAATAATATGTAAAAACAAACCTGATTGCAAGAAGACTTGGAAAGAAAGTTATTTATTTGTTAACAAATAAGAAAACAGGAAGTTTGAAAAACAAACTGAATATTCAAATGGACAATAAAAGTGGAGATGGACTATAAAGAGTCCATGACAACTGTTTGTTTTTCAAATAAATTCTCATCTATTTCGGAGGCTGCTTTTTTTTTTTTAAATTTCTTTGGCCCAATCTGAAATGTAGTTTTTCACTTTTTTCTTGAAATTCTGTTTTTTCTTCATTTTCTTTTCTGCTGCTCTGTATATTAAATAACTGGGATTTTTGAAAACTTTAGGTGTATGAAATAGGTGGTGGCAATATTTCTTTCTTGCTAAATACATTTGTTTTATTTTAGTCCCTAAGATTTTTACATTTTTGTTATGTGTGAAGTGTTTGGTCATACAAACCCAGCGTATTTCTTTTGTTATGTTAATCCCTAATATATTTGAAAAACTGTTTGATGGAAAACAGTCATTTTTTTTAATGGTTTTTAATTCAAAAGAAGTTTATCAAAATGACTGAGCATTACGATGATTCACCGACAAATGTTGTCTCGTAGATTTGTTCCGTTCTGTTGCTATTTGTCAAGAGGGAGCCTTCCTCCCCCTCCTTCCCCCCTCTTCTCTCTCCCTCTTGGGTGTCCATCTCTCCCTCTATCTGCACCTGCATATATTAAATGTATATCTCTCACATAGCCCTTATCACATAGCAAAGCTGAAAAAGTTCAAATCATATGCACTTATTCTACCATACCAAAAACCCAATGAAACATGATTCCCACTGACCACTCAATTATTGATGGAAGCAACATTTAGCACTTATGCATACAAATGAGCTCTTTATAAGACTATGTTTTGATTTGTGTTCATATATATGTTTTCTTTGAGCTTGTAAATTACGAAAAATGTATTCTTCAATTTAGAAAAAAAATGTGTTTTATATCAGACTTTAAACGATACGATGTAGTTTTCAAGTCACACGATAAGAATTATGAATCGACTCACACATCTGCTATTGTCAAACAAATATGAGAAAAGTTTGATTACTACTGTGTAAAGAATATTTTTGTTTCTCAGAGTGCAAATGAAAGAAATATTTGTTCCTCATAAGGTCATTTTTAGAGGTGCTCATATTCCTGTCTTCCTTGTAAAGGGTGCATGGGGAGAAAACCAAATTAGGATGGCACATCGGCACTGAACTTCATTTCTGAATACCGCAATAATTTTAGTGTGCTGGTCCTCAGGTTTGTTTCCCAGTTTAGTTTAGATACTCTTTAAATCTTTCGTAGATATGATTTGGGAGTTGTCTCACTTTTAACTCTGAAGTAATCGCTGAGTTTGCCGTCAGTCTCACGTGAGATTTTGTTTTCCATTTATTGTGCGGTAGAAATCATGAAACGGCCGAAAGATGGGCTGAGAAGATCTAGTGTGTGGCCTAATAAATCCGGAGCTATTCTTAATTTTATGATAGATTTTTTTCATCTAGCTATGTAACTGCAAAAGCAAATTAAACAAGATACTTTTTGTATTTTTTTTTTGGTCATTTCTTCAATACTGTTTCATCATAAGTAATGCTGGCTGTGTGTTGAAGTATCAATTCACAGTGGTCATGTAAATATAATTAAAAAGAGAAAATAATTGAATGTCATCTCTTGTTTTTTGTTTCAGTAATTACTCCAAACAATAATTCCATTTTGGTGACTGAATTTAGCAATTTTTTTTGTATGGTTTTATGATATCAATAGTAATTCAAAATAGAAAATGCTTAGATGCAACTGAAAAGGCCTGGGAAGTGCCATTTCTAGCGGTCTGGGAGGCATTTTCGGCAAAAATTTCTTGTACGCTTCGCGCCAACTTACGGTGGCCCTACGCTTAGATAGTTTCCAGAGCTGAATCTATGGCTCTAATAGTTTGCCTACAAGTTCGCCCCTCCCGTGGCAAATTCCTCGCTACGCGCCTGCCAATCAGTCAATGGGGGGGGGGGGCTATCCAACATTTTAACAGCATGCACATCTGTCCTGACTTGAAAAGACATGAAAGCACTCACACACTGAACACCCGCCCGATGAATTCAACATACCCACAAGATGGGCGACTCATTCCACTTTTGCAGTTTGGGGAAAAGACAAACAAACCTGCTTTAGTGAGCATAAGTTCTAAAACAGATAGCCTCCACTCGGAAACTTCTAAAATATGACTCAATTGCGATCTTCAATAAATAATTCGGAACGAATTTATGTAAACTGCCAGTTAAGATCAGCAGTCATAGAATGCATCTTTCATATGGTTTCATTAAACTGGATAGTACCAAATATGGCAGCGCCCTCTGTTAAATTTTCGGCCTGTCTGGAGAGCCATGTTTAGAGTCTTATGCATGCAGAGTCTTAGACTACGATTCAAGTCAAGATTAGAGTGTTCACTGACTTGTGTGATTACAACACCGATTCAGACATTTCCCTACCCCTCAGGATAATCTGTTCTTAAATAAGGTTCCCCGATTGCCCCAGACATGCCCTCTCTCTTTTTGTGAGTGTTCAGGGGTGGATTTACTAGATTCAGGATTTCTATATCCTGACAGGTCAGGTGTTGTGACATTCAACTGTGTGAGATATTATTGGATAGGGTGAATAGGGTTCCTATAGTATCTGAAAATACGTTTGGTTGGTTGGCGTCTATCTTGGCCCAGAGTGCTCTATGTCCGGTGGACAGAGCGAAGTATAGGTGAGAAGTAGTTGAGACTAGTGGAACACTACTAGTAGTTGTTACTCAGAGTTTCACGCGTAGAGCGATCATCAGACAACTGGTAATATATA
>KN882514.1:182851-192934 GCA_000934455.1 Apostichopus parvimensis | reverse complement strand
AAAAAAATGCATTTTAAGGGCAGGGGGGGGGGGAGTACAGGGCGGGGGAGGTACTGGAAGAGACCAAGAGTAAAAGGTACGATAAACTCACCTCGTGGGCGGCAGCGGATACTGGAAGTGGTTGCTCCACCTGGTCAGCCATTGCCAAGGCAAGTCTGAAGTCTTTCTGCTGGTATTTGAGAGGGAATGCTGGTGGGAACTTTCCTGCAATAATAGCTGAAGAATTGGAAAGGGGGGAAAAAAAAGGAGAAAATAATACTAAAAACCAGAATGTGTTTGGTGGGAGGAGCCGACTACATTTAATAGTCACTAAAATTATGCGTGTTTCCACATCCACGAGATAGAGCTTAGAGTAGGTCTAGGTACCTCTGCTCTGATAAGTGTTAGAAGTATCACTGGTAATGGCTCAGGACTTTGCTGTTCATCGTGAGGAGGAGGATGAGGAGGAGTTCCGGACAGGCTTAGAGGTCTCTATTTTAGCCATATCACAGGATAGTATATTTCACCTAGACTAACACAACAGGCCTATCTTCAAACAAGTCAAACTTTGAACATGTGATCTCAAGATCCATGCAAAAGGTGACAACTGGTTTGTAATGTTTTCGGTACAAAGTAACTGTAAGAAAGAAAAAAAAACTTCTATTTTGTCACTAACCATTGCCTTTGCCACAAACAAGAGGACTTGCTAATGAACCAAGGTTTAGAACTTCTAAGAGGACGCTTTGACTGAGACCGGCCTTCTCGGCTAGGGCCATTCCCTCGGCTAGACCGCACATGATGTTACCCCCGATGAGATTGAGAACGAGCTTTATCCTGGCACCGTTGCCGATATCCCCTGAAAGATAAAGAACCTAGGTTAAGGTGTGTCGAAAAGACGTTTTGCAGGAGAAAAAAACATCAGTGATTTTGTTGCAGAGTAGTGTATTATTAAAACTGTTATATTCTGTGAAAATTGAAAAAAAAATCTTGAAATGCTTCTTAGCAAAGAACAAAGTTTCCACCATCCGTAAGGTTGCGTGGTTGTATCTTTTGTAATCCTGCCCTGGTTAAAGCTCTGCTTTGCTGGAAGTATTCCAATTTTTTTTTGGAAATGTATCATAAAGTTGCCCAATGGCAAACCTCTTGATGCTCTGCTTCTTCCTGGGTAGAATACTTCCGCCTACCAATACAGGCGTGTCTGTTACCGTACGTCCAACAATGGTTATGACTACCGTGGTTGAAAGCCAAGACTGCACTATTACCCCATTGTGGCTTGATGGATGACAATTTTATGCATCCTGGAATTTCTTTTACGGAGGATAGGGTTGTTGTGTTAAAAACCAACTGCTAAATTTCATTTCATTCACTCATGGGTGTCAGCCTCATTAAATGAGTTTAATAATACTATCAGAGAGTTTGTGTTGATAAAATAGATCTGATGAGTTCGTTTGTTACAATCCTTCCAGATTTGAGTTAAAATGTGGAATTGGAAGCCACCCGACGTGAAAGTTGTAAATCCATGGGCTCTTGCGGGCTTCTCCAACCTTCGTGATCGATTTGAGCGTCGTAGAAAATAACTGCCTTATATGATAACGATTACTACTGGCTGATGAATACTGACAGAAAAAGAGGATTTCACTTTTTATGACCAATTGCAATCCTAACGAAATGTAAATTTTTTGTTTTTGTTTTTGAAATGATGACTTGGCAGAAATATTATTATTATTATGCTACATATGCTACATACCTAAAAAGAATGCCTTCTTGCCCATGGCTTGAAAGCATGATTGGCATTCATCGAACACTTCTTTGTCTCCTGCGGCCAGTATGATGAGGGAGCCCTCCATAGCAGGTGATACGCTACCCGATACTGGCGCTTCTAAGAATCTACCACCTCTCGAAGAAATGGCCTGAATTTATCGAGAGAAAACACAAGACACATCTTACTTTCAAAAATATAATTCGTTCAGGCTTTTTAATTCTGCACATATTTTTTACATCAATATTTGCCGAAAAATTCTGCATTAATGTCTTGTGTTAGCATCATTCTAAGAAGTCACAGTTTGTAGAAATTGGAAGTGTATCCACTCACTCATGTGCCAATATTTTACACTAGGCCTCAAAGATCAGAGTGACAGAAATTGACGACACAAATGGACCACAGTTTTGAGTACTCACAGCTTCCACTCCAGTGATTGTACCAATGTCAACGGTGGACATGTCAACAAACGCCTTCCCCTCTGTCATACCAGCTGAGGCACCCTTCTCACCGTAAACAATCTGAAAAAGAAAAAACAAAACAAAACAAAATTAGGGGATAAAATGGATCACAAGTTTAACTCAACAGAGACAATTCAGATGAGTGTGCTCACCTCTTCTCCCTTCCCCTTACCAACCCTCCCCCCCCCACCACTCCCCTGAAAACCTAGATGAGGGAAACTTTAAAACAATGAAACACAATAACCATGATACCGTAGGGGTTGAGTCGCTCTTGCGCTTTTTTATGCAGAGATCACCAAAAATCATCACATCAAATTGATAGACTTCCACCATGTACAGAGTTGTGCTGTATATGAGTTTGACCAGGATTATGACCGCTGGTTCATTTTCTGCCCGATTAACATTCACAAATTTCTAACAGTAGTCCGATCTTCGTTGATGACCAAATTCCTGTTTGGACAACCAAAATCAGCTTTTGTGGACCACTAGTTCTTTACATCAAATTACATCATAATAAGTCAAATGATAAATCCGTACCGCCCTCCATCATTTCAGAGATATTGAAATAAAACTAAAACAGTCGTAGGCCTCTGAAGGGCTTTGATCCACCCAGATGGGAGTTTCACCGGCCCCAAAGCTGGTGTTCTATCCACCAAACCTTCACATCTCTTCTACAATGTACACGTATATTTGTCATTCTTGGCTGTTTTGCACAGATTATCTCTTTGGATGAGAACATTTTCTGTTTGGACAACCAAATAGTACGACAACTAACCAGAAAACAAGTTCTTACAAATAGTCCAGGGCTGCACTTTTAACAGTAAACAGTTAATGTACAGTACACTGTAACAGTAAACACTGTAACAGTAACAATGTACACTATTAACAGTAAACAGTTAATGTACAGTAAAACTAATATCAAGATATCAGTATTTCAAACATTTTGCTGCATATGATCGCAAGTGAACACGCTGTATAATCATGGCACACGCTGTATAATCATGACACACGCTGTATAATCATGTCAACTTTTAATTTCCAAAAATCTGGTGTAGAACACATGATTTTTAGAGTTTGCTTTATGTTTGGCAAATAATTCAAAGTTTGCTGCACAATGTTTCAAATTGTTGTTGAAATCTGACAAGGAATCGATTTTGTCATTTTGCAATTACCAGGAAAAGTTAGTCACTTATAAATGTTTTAATGTGTTAAATTGTCAATTTCCTGCCAAGTCGTTCAGTCATTACGACTCACTACATACGTAGTCAAGCAAACAACACCGACACGGCACTCTAAATGCCTCACTCAATAAGGTACCCGAAGCTGTGGACTTGCCTTGACTTGCTTGACCCCGGACGTTACTATCCACTCAGGGTGTTAGGAGATCAAACCTGAGCTGGGTCTATGTTAAATGGTATCATTGATGGAATGTTTGTTTTTGGCAGGAAAAGTCAGCAAAGAACAAAATATTGTTTTGTACACAGAGTGGCTGCTAGAAAACTTATATTGCTGTGTTTAGGATCAGCAGTGTACCAGCCATGCCTAAACTGTTTTGACTGTTAAATCAACATGGCTGTTTTTACAAGACAGTGCACGAGGAGACGTAAAAGTTCCTATTCTTAACGGTAATGTCATCAAGTCGCCACAGGAGCTTAAAGCGGTCAGGTCTTGCTTCAAGAGCAACTTGTAAGGAACTTCTTGTCAGATTCTCATGAATTCTACTAAAACCTGTCATTGGGTTGTTCCACACAAAGAGGATGAAAGACATACATAATCAAACATTATTACCAGTGCTACAGACAATGTCAATATTATCCATTGTGAACGCAATATGCAAATTAGTGTTATTGACCTGTTGGTAATAGAGCTTATTATCTACTTCAAAGATTTCTATTCCAATTTTTTTTTTTTTAAATTTTGAAGATAAGATCTGAGGTGATTATCTGTAGGTAATTCGGCTATGTTATGACGAATGCTAATAGCGACAAATTTGAGTAGTACCTTTTGTTTTTGTTTTTCAAAGAAGGTGAACAATCGGGTCGCAAACATTTCTAGTTTTCTGGAGTAATGACAGGTTCATACAGCAATGTATTTATATACTATACATTACATCTATCACTTCATTTTTATATTGACAGTCAGAAACAAGACGTTGAGATTGGATTTTCAATTGATTGCTGTCAAATATGTTCTCTCCATTACATACATACATCCCTTTAATTCCCTATCTGCAATGGTACCCAAACATGGCAAAGCCATCAGGTACAAGGGGCCCCCTGGAGGCAAACCGACGAAAGGTCACGACCCTATGAAGCATGCCCATCTCTTATATGTGATATAAATTCTCTGGTTCATATTCCATATGTTGTTCAAAGTTCAAACAATTTTGCTGAACTCCTTGTTGTGGCCCTCCTTCCTCCTCCCTTTACATTTTCCCCTGCAGAGGTATAAACAAGTTCACAAACGGACACGTCGCTAGCCTGTTATTTAATTATTCATGTCTGCGAGTGTCACCTCCCTACTGTACTTCTTGACGTGAATATTTCGATGTAAGAATAGCATCAACCAGAGGCAGTCTATTTTGAGCTTTCTGGTTGCCTCAAACATCTTCAAAGAGCATCCAAATACCTCTGACCGCAGAAGTCGCTTTGTGCGGATAGATCCCGGCACGGACGAAAGGCGTAATTGTCATTCACGATAACAAGACACATTAACTTCCCAACTGGCACCCAGATATTTCATGAACAAATAGGTTCGGGTGCTGCTTATTTTTCAACTTGGTAGCGTCCAGCTGATTCCCCATTTATTGTATGCTGATTATGTAATGCAATGATATTACAAATCACGCACGATTTTGTAAAATTATTATTTTTGTTTTTGGGTAAGCTTCGACATCAATTTTAACTTGCAAACCGTTATTGACATATATATTGTTAATTAGCAACAAGTTTTAAATGAAACTTGTTGCTCGTACAGTTTCTCATTAGGGTGTCAGGCTTTTCTGCAAGTGGTTCTTGTGGAAGATCTTGATAGTCTGAGCTGGCCCTGCCCCCTCTGTTTACGCCACAATTTTTTTTCCCTTTTAAGTCACAAACTGGCTCCTGGTTTCCACCAAGTGGCTCCAAGGTATAACAAGAAAACCTGTAACCTTGGAGCCCCTTTTTCGCCAAACACAAAATTGCTCACCGAACTAAAAATCTTAATTTCACTCCAGGGTAAGAGTTTATATATTTCATCCTTGTTTGTTTTGAGTACTGACAGTGGAACAAAAAAACAAAACCCTATCAGTTGAAATAAACTTTTTAGTCGCTGGGAAACTCACCGCTCTGAGAGCCTCTGAATCGGATACCATCGAGAATGTGATGTCACATTTTGAGACCAGGTCAGATACCGAATCCGCTTTCTCAGCCCCGGCCTTCATGATGTCTTCGCACTAATAAGAGATGGAAAAAAATCAAGAGGAAACGTTGACAAATTTGTCGACAAGTGTTGCAGGCGACTACTGTCCACGAAAGGCTGTGTTTTATATAATCGGTGTAACATCCCATTTGTTACCAATGATCGTAAAACAATCTGCATGGTTGGTTGGTTACTGGGGAATGTTTATTAAATTATGCATGACTATACTCACTACTATTGGCATGGATGAATCAAGCCATTTTTTTTTTTTTTTGGCAAGTTGTCAAAGTACATTTCCATGGCAACAAGTTGAACTAAATTCAACTCTTCACACTTCTGCACTGTCCTATTATGATGGGTTTGTAAAGTAAATGATTAACTGAACCACAGCTGTTGGAAACCACAAAAAAGGTCGTTGACTCATGATTATTGACTTATGATTGTTGACTGACGATCATTGAGGGTAACGTTCAGCACGGTTCGGTGAAAATTGGCAAACAAGACTACAAAAATGTAACACCTCGGGGCAAGGCATGGGAATCCACATCTTAAACAATTCTGTACCTCGCAGCTAGTCAAAATTTCAAGTAGCAATTTTTGCCAACCATTCTTCCATGCTATGATCATACTATGACAGCCTGGATCTTCCCAAGTGTAACCCTAGAGATCTTAGGTTTCATTTTTCATTTCAAACTATGAAACAAGAAATGTGAGGATTTTGGAATCATTGATCTTTCCCTGAATGTGACCAACATCTATGCCAGATTATCCAAATGGCAGATCAGGCTACTGCCAGAGGGCCCAGGAAGGTCAAAAGGCCTCTGTGAATGCTGCCAGGCAAGCATCACATACCAATTGTCTATTTTAAGGTATAAAGCTGAAAAACTAAATAAAAGGTGGGAAGCAAAGTATATATGTGTGCCTATATGGAACCCCAGAAGGTGTTCACCTGGAGGATGGTGGGGAAAGGGCGGGGGGGGGCCAAAATGGTGGAAATAAATTATTAAATTGCACATGTATGATCATTTAAAAAAAGAACCATAAGTGCAGTTTTGAGCAAACACTTTGTAAACTTTCATTGAGAGTTGAGAGTTTAGAATTACATTTTGAGTCAAGACTCAGGAAATTGGTAAAAACTGTGACAAACAAGGTGTCTATTTTTCTTCCAACCCCCTCCCCCCACCCCCACACCCAGCCTGCACGGTGGTAGAGTTTTCCAGACACTAATGTATGAAAGATGTTATAGGAATGATATTTCATGGTATTAACGTTAATGACCAGCCTAGCAGGTTTCACTTTCAAGCAAAATGACACAGGCTTTTTTTGTTACCCCCCAATGACTGTGCATGAACTGATATTAAAAATAAGAAATAAAATTTTTCAGTGTAACCTAAAGCACAAAGAATATGTTGCTCCTTGGCGTTTGCTTGTTCTGTTTAAATTGTCCATTCTTGCAATAGCTTTAAATACTAGGGCTATTCAGCCTGAGGAAAACTCAAAGGGGATGTCCCGATAACCCCTCATACCCCCACCCCGCACACTCCCCCCTCCCCCCGCTGTAAGATATGTTCACTAAGTACTGTACATATTATATAAAAAAAAAACATTTATGAAAGCTTGACAATAAGACAGCTAAAGGGAGTTGATGTTATTTATAACTTGAAGATATCAACTGATACCAATATTTACCTTATACCAAGGTAGGGAGGAGGGCATTTATAGCTTAGCTTAACTGCCGACTTACGTTTCATATTTTCGAGTCAAAAAGTTGAGAAAATTTTTGGGCAATTTCTAATTTGCAATTTTACATTTTATATGATAAAAGACCACCTAACTATGAAACATGTCTGGGAGACAAAAATAGTCGAGGATTGGAATAAAATTCATTACATTAGTTTCTTAAAATTCAAAGATTGAGTTTCTTTGTTCTCATGAATTGCAAACCTATTTTGAGTGTTACTTCGTAGGTTTCGAAAACTTGTTGACCAATCACAAAGAAAATTGGATCCATGTTTGCTCATTTGAACCCCAGAAATGAATTTTTTCCCTTTTTTCATTTTTCTTTCTTCTGAAAAATGCTCATGTAACAGTACTTTACCAAGCTTTCACACATACGTATTAGCAAATCAAACTAGCAAACAGGCAAAATATGTTGACTTAATAAATTACCACAAAGTGCAAAATCATGCACAAAATAAACCCACGTTAAGAAATTCACAGAAAGGACATTGGAGTTCAAATCACCCATTAAAATATGTTGCCTCCGTTTTGCTTCTGAAATCTCCCCTTTTTTACATAATGGTAGATCCCCACTCCTACAAAAGCTAACATGCTACACTACACTGAGCATGAATGGACTGTTCCATTATATTGTTCCCTCCTAAAAGCCTTCTGTCAATAATGAAAGCTTTCACAGTACTATGCACTGCCTGGTACCAAAGAAGAAGAGGGAAAAAAAAAGCAGGCTACAAGTTTTGGGTTAATGACTGTACTCACAATTGATGCTAGTCAGTGCAGTAACAAGGGAACCAACCGACCAATGTTTGCAGTGAGATTTTATGATCTGATGTGTGCTCTGTGCTTTTGAATAGGGAACTCTTTATATCATTCATTCACAGGTTCACACACACTGCAGTTCTGACAGCATCTACGGCTGCACACTCTCTCTAGGTTTCTCTGTTACATGCTTAAAACTGGTATTAGCCGCTGTAGAGTGTAGTGGGAACAAGCAGTCTTGTTATGGAGCATGTTGCTGGTATAGCTACTGTTACACGCAAGCACTACTGGGATCTGTTCAGCAGTAACGTCTAGGAATCCTGGCAATTCTTTGCTTAACCAGCAAATGCTGTGTTTCAGTAATTAATTTATCTATTCTCAAGGTAAGACAATTCATTATTAGTGGATTCTATTATTTTTCTTCATAAGTTCAAGAATTTGAGGCAGAATTTTTTTTTTTTTTTACAATTTTTGTAATGCTAATTGATTGGCATTAATAGTTAGCATTGGAGTATATATACCTGTAATTATTTTAAATTGGATTCACTTGTAAGAGGTTAACTCTAGACGACTGTAGACGGCGGTAAAAAAGTATATGTATAAAAAAATGTATAATAATAAACAAAATGTGCCAGATTTTTATTCTAGAGTATAAGCAAAATATTGAAACCATGTCACCCTGACCATTTCATTCATATTCACTCTATGACAAAAGATGAATGTCCATGAATGAAGTCCCATATTTCACGGGTCGGATTTTTCCATGCTCTATTTTTACCGTAGCTAGGTATATGTTTGAAGTGTTGTTCTCACAGTAATAAGAGTATGACACAACACGTGACTACACATACAGCAATTGTGTACAAATCTCTCACTAACACCAATTCCAAATTTATTAGAATAAGTAACGGATGTCGGGTGTGGTTCTGAGAACTACATAACAACGTCATTGCTGCAAAAAATATTAAAAAAAAAAATTCCCACCTTAAAAATGGATGAATCCCACCCGTGAGAGATGGGACTTGATCCAACTAAAGTGGACTACTTCCTTTAAACTTAACATCTGATTAGAAAAATGGAGACAACAAAAATAGGGTCTGGGAGAGAAAATCTGTCAATTTTGCAAAGGACTAGAAAAGACACAGATAACTTAAAAACTTATAATCAAAAGCAATTAGTGGCATACTACCCTGGGTACCATCCAGTTTACTCTCATTCCAGTTATATCACCATTCCAATCAACCCAGGCCCAAGAGCTCCTCGTAGCTTTAAACACGTAGCAGTGACATATACACTGACTGTACAGTATGTATTGACCAGTGACCTCCAGAAATGAGGCCTACGTAATCACACACATAAATGGTCATTTTTCGCAAAGCTACAGTATCGAAACATACATACATTCACATACATACATATATATATTCACAAAGCAGTTATTTATGTATCGATTTGGGCTGTTTGCTCGGGTGCTCTTGGAAATTTTTGGTGAAATTTTACAAAAATACATTTAACAAAATAAATTGCCATCGTTTCAAACAGTTCTTTTAATGTCCAGTATCCCTTTTATAGTTTTATCTGGAAAAAAAATAGTCTAATGATCAATTTGTTTATTAAAGTTAATCCAGTTCCATTTAATTGCTGTACCTAGCAGAACTTTGTTTAAAGGTTCGAATTCTCAAAAATTCAACTGGTACTATATATATATAGATAAAACAAAATGGACTGATAGTGAATTGGTTATAATGGTCTGTAACCAATTGGGAGAGGAACCAATTGAGAAACTAGAGAAATTAGAAGAGTGCCCTAAAACTTTCAATTCTTGTAATTCTACTTTTAGCAATGTCACTCTATTGATTTGGTATAAGTGGGAAAATAACTTAAATGCAAATGAGGGTTGCCTTTAAAGGAATCTTGAGGGATTTGGGGAAAATAAGTTTCTTATTACCAGTGTAGACTTTCCCGCTGCATTGAAGGTTACAGAAAAGC
>KN882514.1:161334-182801 GCA_000934455.1 Apostichopus parvimensis | reverse complement strand
TGCTAGTCAGTGCAGTAACAAGGGAACCAACCGACCAATGTTTGCAGTGAGATTTTATGATCTGATGTGTGCTCTGTGCTTTTGAATAGGGAACTCTTTATATCATTCATTCACAGGTTCACACACACTGCAGTTCTGACAGCATCTACGGCTGCACACTCTCTCTAGGTTTCTCTGTTACATGCTTAAAACTGGTATTAGCCGCTGTAGAGTGTAGTGGGAACAAGCAGTCTTGTTATGGAGCATGTTGCTGGTATAGCTACTGTTACACGCAAGCACTACTGGGATCTGTTCAGCAGTAACGTCTAGGAATCCTGGCAATTCTTTGCTTAACCAGCAAATGCTGTGTTTCAGTAATTAATTTATCTATTCTCAAGGTAAGACAATTCATTATTAGTGGATTCTATTATTTTTCTTCATAAGTTCAAGAATTTGAGGCAGAATTTTTTTTTTTTTTTACAATTTTTGTAATGCTAATTGATTGGCATTAATAGTTAGCATTGGAGTATATATACCTGTAATTATTTTAAATTGGATTCACTTGTAAGAGGTTAACTCTAGACGACTGTAGACGGCGGTAAAAAAGTATATGTATAAAAAAATGTATAATAATAAACAAAATGTGCCAGATTTTTATTCTAGAGTATAAGCAAAATATTGAAACCATGTCACCCTGACCATTTCATTCATATTCACTCTATGACAAAAGATGAATGTCCATGAATGAAGTCCCATATTTCACGGGTCGGATTTTTCCATGCTCTATTTTTACCGTAGCTAGGTATATGTTTGAAGTGTTGTTCTCACAGTAATAAGAGTATGACACAACACGTGACTACACATACAGCAATTGTGTACAAATCTCTCACTAACACCAATTCCAAATTTATTAGAATAAGTAACGGATGTCGGGTGTGGTTCTGAGAACTACATAACAACGTCATTGCTGCAAAAAATATTAAAAAAAAAAATTCCCACCTTAAAAATGGATGAATCCCACCCGTGAGAGATGGGACTTGATCCAACTAAAGTGGACTACTTCCTTTAAACTTAACATCTGATTAGAAAAATGGAGACAACAAAAATAGGGTCTGGGAGAGAAAATCTGTCAATTTTGCAAAGGACTAGAAAAGACACAGATAACTTAAAAACTTATAATCAAAAGCAATTAGTGGCATACTACCCTGGGTACCATCCAGTTTACTCTCATTCCAGTTATATCACCATTCCAATCAACCCAGGCCCAAGAGCTCCTCGTAGCTTTAAACACGTAGCAGTGACATATACACTGACTGTACAGTATGTATTGACCAGTGACCTCCAGAAATGAGGCCTACGTAATCACACACATAAATGGTCATTTTTCGCAAAGCTACAGTATCGAAACATACATACATTCACATACATACATATATATATTCACAAAGCAGTTATTTATGTATCGATTTGGGCTGTTTGCTCGGGTGCTCTTGGAAATTTTTGGTGAAATTTTACAAAAATACATTTAACAAAATAAATTGCCATCGTTTCAAACAGTTCTTTTAATGTCCAGTATCCCTTTTATAGTTTTATCTGGAAAAAAAATAGTCTAATGATCAATTTGTTTATTAAAGTTAATCCAGTTCCATTTAATTGCTGTACCTAGCAGAACTTTGTTTAAAGGTTCGAATTCTCAAAAATTCAACTGGTACTATATATATATAGATAAAACAAAATGGACTGATAGTGAATTGGTTATAATGGTCTGTAACCAATTGGGAGAGGAACCAATTGAGAAACTAGAGAAATTAGAAGAGTGCCCTAAAACTTTCAATTCTTGTAATTCTACTTTTAGCAATGTCACTCTATTGATTTGGTATAAGTGGGAAAATAACTTAAATGCAAATGAGGGTTGCCTTTAAAGGAATCTTGAGGGATTTGGGGAAAATAAGTTTCTTATTACCAGTGTAGACTTTCCCGCTGCATTGAAGGTTACAGAAAAGCTCTTTGGTAAATAAATTATAATTGCTGTTTAAGTTTGTAAACTAAGTAAGTAAGTTTGGTACAAGTGGCAAACACTAACGAACCAAATGATATAAACAAAAGTCTGTACCAGGAATGAGAAAGAAAATTCAAGTTGGAAAGGTCTACTTTTCTGCAGCTTCTGACAAGACAGCTCTATAAAAAGTAAGAATAGATGAGGAAAATGTATGAAATACTCGTACAATTTACGGACCACTTACAACATCGGTACAAGCTACAAAGTGCAAACCCTGTATTCAAAATGTATGAAATACTCGTACAATATACAGTACGGACTACTTACAACATCGGTACAAGCTACAAAGTGCAGAAATACTCGTACAATATACAGTACGGACTACTTACAACATCGGTAAGAGCTACAAAGTACAAACCCTGTATTCAAAATGTATGAAATACTCGTATATTATACGGACTACTTACAACATCGGTACGAGCTACAAAGTACAAACCATGTATTCAAAGCAACACATTTCAACTCAGAAATGACTTGTCAAATAATAATTGGAAATAGAATCTTGCACTACATAATGTTCTTTGGCATTGACTGTCTGGTGGAGTCAGCCTAAGATATTACTCTTTTGTTCAGACAACACTTTGTTCAAAGTTTTGCGACCTTTTTACAACATCTTATCGACCGCAACGAATTCTGTGCACAACAAACAGTTATAACCATCTCTCACTTTTCAACCAACAAGAAGAGATCTAAAGATAAATTGAACTACATTATTAAATTCTACTTCTGACAAATTTACAATGCAAGGTGAGAGCATTTAACCTTATTTATCACATACCAACCTTTTAAAACAATTGCTAATGGGTACGGCCTCTCATCAAAACAATAAAATAGATATAATGAGGTGTGATAACGTCAACACAATGGTAAAAGGTACCATATTTAACGGGGATTTACGAGGGCAATATCGATAATGAGACAATAACAACGAAGTTTGGCTTAAAATAGGTACGGAATATATTATGTACACTTGCGTAGGTAGTAGTAAAAGGTCAAGAACGACACTGCTTGAATACATACAGCTCTGATAGTTTGAGGAAGAACAATAGGTAAACAATGGATGGGGCACAAAGGGAGGGGTAGGGGTCTTTAAATCAAACATGAGTGCCTGTTGTGACATTTTGAAGCCGACGACAGCTCATGAACTCTTGAGTCTTGCAATGCCGAAAAGTGCCTAGACCATTCTGTTGAGATGACACTCTTATTTTGGATGGGGGAGGGGGGGGGGTTGTCAAATTTATCTCATTCTTCCATCAGACATTAATTAGTAGCCAATTGTTTGGCTGATTAGTACAGCAGGTTTGGCAGTTAATACTTTCCTAAATGTGGTACCAAAATTTGACTGAATGTAGATTAAGATCCGGAAGATGCCATCATCAAAAACATGTGTTAAAAAAAAATCAAAAAATTGTTGGGCTTGTTTTAAATCTTTCATAGCTGAATAATTATTTCTTATATTCTCTAATGGACAACAATACCCAGGTTGTTGCAATTGTGATGTAAGAAAGGTAAGGTTAGTCTCAAATTCCAGCCTGACGTAGCTTAGGCCCTCAAAGTCTCGGGCCTTTTCCTTTATATCTACTTACTGTGTCTCCAACATTTTGAGCAACTGTGACATAGGCTACAGCTGCACTTTTTACTGTGTTCTAGCCATGCACGAAGCTACGGTTACTTTGTGATTGGATACCCCACAGTTAAACTGGTTATAACAGTTTCGATGTACATGACTAACCAGTGTGTAATTATATAAATATCGAAAACAGAAAACTGTAAATTTAATGTGACATTTATTTATTTTTTTTAAATGTTCAAATTTCTTTGCAATTTCAATTTTTTGTGATGAAACAATAACACACTTCACTTTGGCATTGAGCGTTCCGTTTTTATCCTTTGCAACTAAAACTACACTTTATAAGCTGAATTCATGGATACTGTACCACCACAACTTGTACACCATAACTGGGCTAAAAAAAAAAAGTTAGTAAAACAAATAAGGAACAGGAAGGAGCTCTTCCCTAATAGCCCCCCTCCCCCAACACCCAACCGAGAATCACTGGACCACATATATATACCATAACTGGCTCATGTTTTTCTCGACTTTTCTTTCTTCCGCAGGAAAAATCAACCATCCAAGAAAATGTAGGAGAGTGATGCAGCCACCTGATCATCATCAGCCAGCATGAAGCTTCACTTCTTCATCTTCAATCTGTCAGGATATTTTATGATGGTTCTACCCGTGGCACTCGGTCTCACCTTAGCGTACCCTCGACACTCTGCCAATTGGCTGGTCCCACAAGCTTGTCCGACCAGATGCAAGTGCAATATTACAACTGTGAACTGTAGTGGGTTAGGGCTACGAGAGATCCCAGAGGGAATCCCACCGAACACTTCGTCCCTCGATTTGAGTCGTAACAGAATATCTCGTCTGAATCTGCACAGATTGAAAAGCTTGTCAGACCTGCGAGAACTGAACTTACAAGAGAACCGTCTGACGCTTTTGCCGGCTGCCATGTGGTCAGAACTACCACCGTTAAGAGTTTTAGATATCTCCTCTAATGTCATAGCATGTAGCTGCCCACTAGACTGGCTCGAGAAGCAGTTACGCAGCTTAGATATGAATGTTCGCCTTGTAAACCAAAATATAACGGATTGCGATAGGTATCTTAAAGCCGACGCAGTCCGGGATACCTCCTTAAAATCATGTATGATTAAAGGGCGTAGGAGAAGGACTCCCTCTTGCGACGAGTTCTGTCGTAACGGTGGCACCTGCAGGCCAGGCAGAGAGCCGCAATGTCAGTGCGTTCCTCCCTTCAGTGGGAGACACTGTGAAGTCCGCGCAGACGACGACAAATTGACTACGCAAAGTGAAATCCTGATTTCAGTGGATAGAGTGACAACCACCTCGATCGCCATCAGCTGGGGCAGTCGGAGTGGCCGCAGTGAAGGACGATACATCGTGGAGGTCTATTTGGAGTCCCCGTCCGTGCAGTCTTTCGACAGGGAACCGACGGAAGTATCCCTCCAGAGTTACGTGGTAGAGAGACTTCTGCCTGGTACATCCTACAGAATCTGTGTGTCGGCGCTGACGGAGTATAAAAACCAGGCCACCTGCATCGTACAGGTCACCCAAGGCATAGAGACGACAGTCATGTCTGCCACTGGACCGTCGAAAGACGACATAACCTTCGGGTCTCAATCACACGACAAGACAAACCCCCGAAATCAGTTCCCCTGGGGAGGTCAGAACATGGAGAAGCCGAAAGCCGAAGGCGACGAGATGCACTATGCGTTCATATCTCTGGCGACTCTGTTTGGTATCTGTCTGCTGTTGACCATCGTGATCGGCTTGGTCTACTACAAGAGGGTGCATAGCAACTTGACCGAGGGAGAGGGGGCGGCGCCGGAGATCCAACACGACGCCACGGAGACGACCGCCGGCGCTACCGGACCTCCGGTGGAAGATATAGTGTTAGTTCTGACAGGAAATGAAGTCGACAACGGTGGTGTCCGGAATCCGGCATTTGACATGTTCGCCGAGTGCAACGGAGAGGCGGTCGCAGGGGCGACAGTGGAGGAGGAGGAGATGGAGGTTGAGATGGAGAAGGCAGCTGATCAAAATTCAAAGCGGTTAGTGAGGTTCACCCTACCAAACAACTCACAAAGTTGCAATCATTCCAGTATTCAAGCGGCGGAAACACAAGTTAGTTCAAATCATCAGAATGTTCATGATGCGCCAAATTGTAAACAGTCAAATGGTCATTTTGTAGTCATTTAATTTAAGTGCCCAAGAAGAAGAATACATCTCTCTTGGATACAATATATATAGTTATACATACTGGTACCACGAATACTCTGGGTGCTTGCCCCTTTAAACCATAACACGTTTTCAATGTATTCAAGTACATTCGTACGCCCACATAGTGAAGACTCGTGTATGAAAACTACACTTAGGCAGATTGGGAAATGAATTATCAAGGAGCCCACATTTTTGCATCGCAGTTTCTCTCAATTACAATTGCAAAATCAGACTATCGTTAAATCGACAAAAAAAAGGTTTGTACGACAACTTTTGAACTCGGTCGGCAAGTTTTCCGCATTGCACACAGTAGCATAATTATACCTTACCCTTTTTATCTTTCCAGCCATGTTCATGTAAAATGTTCTTGGCTAGTGTGTTATGAATTATTGGGATACCTTGCCAAATAATCATTTTAGTAAGCATCACTTTGGGACACTCGTCTTCTCCTTTGCTCGCCCAACAATCTGTTTAAGATACTATGCCCCTTTAATAAATTTATGTGTTCAATGATCTATAGGAAATGCTAAGCAAATGTATTGTGAATGTTGTTCACAGATGACATACAAATTGAATGTAAGCTAATTGATACAATTCAAAGAGGGAAGTATAGTAATAATAATGAAAAAAGAAAAATGATCAAAAAATGTTGGGATTGAATTTTTATCTAACATCATGTCGTGTAAACAAGATCAAATCTGGTTTCCGTCGACTTTTCATAAACAATTTTTTTGAGATATGATGATTTCTATGATGCATGTGAAAATAATGTTTATGAACATCATACTCAACCAATGTAACATATATATCCTTTGATTATGATTGTAAATCATAATTCCCTCCATAATTATTCACATTTCAAATGTGCAAGTTCGTATTGAATAATTGATAACAATATAGTTGTACATATTATTGATTAGATCAACATATAGACATATCTACAGTATATCATGGAGGAGACCCCTAGGACAGGTCTAGAGTAAAATAGTAAATTGCAAAAATTTGTATTCGACGATTTTTAAGATGAATTATTACAGCTTGCCAAAGTGTGTTTCTTTCTTTACTGCTGAAGTTCTAAAGTTTCTAAACGTTTTTTTCTAAAACATTGTCAACAATCAGGATTGCCTCCAGCAATCTCCTCTGTCATTCAAATTGATTTACAATTGACAATTCATGAATATGCAAAGAACAAAACATTTTTGTTTTTTTTAAATTTTTATAATTCCAATTCATGAGCCTGACAAACTCTTCTCATTCAGATCTCAGTTCCGGCCACACGCAGCTCAGCTTTCGCATTAACAATTAAGCCTAACCAAATCACAGCAACTGCTTAATGTTTTAAATTTTTGTTAATTATGCCGACCAGAATGGCGAGAAATTGCGATACAGAATTGATTCATTATTACCAGAAATATGCATGTTTTTTTCATCCAATTTTGTCAGTCATATTATAATGTGTTAAAAGAGGTCAAAGGTTATTTTCCAGTTTGTTTAAATATCAAAGTGCTTTAGGCTTTTTCTGAGGTGTTCTCTTTCATCAAGGCTTAGGGAGTGATTATCATGCATGTCTGACGCTTTACAATGTTTTGATCAATTGCTTCGCCTAAACACACGTTTACTAAGTTATAATTCACAAGCTCCATTGTATTGTTTCTCTGCCGAGGCTCTGAAATGTGTTAACAAAAAATCTTGTTCCAAAAAGAATAAAATAAAGCGGTACCATTTGTGTGGGTACAAGCTCGTATTTATATCAAGAAAGAATGTCTGTAAAGCGGCGAGCGCTAAAACACGCAGGTGCCAGAGCCTAGGTCTACAGTACAAACCAGACATGTTGTGTACAGTACATCTGTACAATACAGCGATCGGTGAGATTTACCTGACCGCACATCGTTTGACGAGTTTCGGTAGACTTGTTTTAACACTGAGGCATACAGAAACTACAGAGGGAATGACCCAGGTACCCCACCCAGAATAGGTCTTCCAATATTTTCATCACTTTTTCTTTTTTAAAGTTTACAACCCCCCTTCCTCCCGAGTCTGAAATTTACTATTAGTTGCAAACACTAGTTACAACTTTCCATGAAGGTTAGGCACTGGATCATTTCTCCTTCCCCCCCCCCCACACCCCTCCCAATCCCCCAACCAACCAACCACTCTAATCTCCTGACAGTTGCAAGTTTAGTGTTCAAGAGAGAAATTGTGGATTTCTTAGATGGACCCAAGCTCTAAACAATTCTCAAGTGTTTTAAGTACATGTATGTAAAGCTTCATATTTCAGTCAATTTCATAGAAAAAAAAAAAAAATGTCCCGTTTATATACAGGTACCCGTTTGTTAAGTACCTTAAGGAGTTCTTTTTTTTATTCCATTGTGAATGAGAGAAACTTGTTGGAAAACTGTTGGTGAACTTTGGAACGAGTAGTAACGGTATCCAACACCAACCAACGAGATCGGTATTACACTCAAAGGATGGTTTCAGATAATTCAAATGTAGCCATAAAGGGCCGTAAAGTTAAATGCGATATTGTTAAGAGACAATGTTGGCTTTTAAAGCAGTAGGCCATCTTCTTTTTTGTTTCTGTTTTTTTTTAAAGTGCAAAGTTTGCCCATTTATCACTAAAATAGTGACATATTTTATAAAATTAAGTGTTGAAACAATTAGCTTACCCACTCATCATAATTAATATATGGTAAAAAGGATGTAAAGTTTTTAATTGGGAGGGAGGGAGGCGAGGGAGGGGAAGGGGAGGGAATGGAGTGTAGGGAATGGTTGAAAAAGCATATTTGCAATTCTTCACTTCTTTTAAAGAAGTTGACTGACTTAATGATCGGTACATTACTGTACCAGAGCTTTTCTCTCAGCTGTTGCTTTAATCGTTACTCTACAAATGGGCTATAATGATTGATTAACAAGATCTTATATATCACAATTCAAACAGACCCTGTATGTACAAGACAAACTGTCTATTGCAAACAATAGAATTGAGACCTTGTTCTGCATGACACACAGATACACACAACACTTTGACGATGCACTAGTGCTTACTCAACAATACTCTACTTAAAATACAGAAACATGTGTGTTCAAAAAAAGAAAATTTTTTTTGACCGACCTCTTTTCAGACATGCAAAAGGCAAAAACTACTCCAAGATTCATTTACAGCAAGTCAACAAAGTTCAACTATAGATGATTGTCATATGACTGTGTGAAATTTTTTTTTTTAAAATGTGTTAAAAAATGTGTTGGTTATGAAATGTAACCTTTTTTTTCAAATGATTATACTCAGTGCCCTTCAGTGGTAAACCATAATTTTACAATTACACATACTCAGATACTCAAGCACATATGCTTTGATGAAGTAGCAATATATATATATATACCTACAGTAAGTTAATAACTCACCACTGTTCACTCTTCTAAGAATGTCAAGTCAAGTTTTCAACTGCTCTTTTTTAATTTGACAAACTTTGTTTTTATCCTTGTCATCAAATGGATAGCTTTGATAGATGCATACATGTATTCAATATAATTGTGGTATTTCTAGTGGGATGTGACAAAAGAGTAACTGTCATTTAAAAAAACGAATCTGTACCAGAGAACATTTCCTGGCGTGTATAAGACACTTTAAAGTAACATTTAGCAGCTGTTTACAATTAGGAACAAAATCATCCTAAACCCTCTGTCATGTTTGTTATCATTGGTTGGGTGAAGGGTCGAAGGTCGGAAACATGTTTTATTGTTCTTCCCCCCTCCCCCCATTCTTGTCACAATGTCTGTCTGTGTCTCCAAATTAAGTGTTGTAACAATAACACTATTATTGAATAAGAAATCTTTCATCGCCTCAGGAATTTGTTTCAATTTGTCCATCAAAAAGTTAACTAAGTAACGTAATTAATCTGTCATTTTGTGAAATGACACATCTTTTTTCCTCTGTTACCATCTGTCCAAAATGTCCTTGGATCATCATCTATCATTTGAACCTTTTTTCTCGTACTATAGAATAATAATAAATAATAATGATTAAAAAAAAAATCTTTCACAAAATACCAAATTATTTATCACCTTCATATTAAGTTTTTTTTTTCCATGAAATAAATGATGTACTTATTCAAGATTATTCTATTGCATTTTTGTCTATTTTTCTCTCTGTACGTGAAAACATTTTGATATTTTTTTCGCCCCTTCGGTTTGCTAACTTTTACCTGGGTTATTCTGTTTTCCATTTGCTACAATATTGTACTTCATGTTACATACTCTCATGCAAACACCACGATACCTACGTTTACCTTCACAAATTTTGATATCTGATATCTAGAGTTCATGGAAAGACACAAAGAATCAGGCGCGTAGCCAGGAATTTGCCAAGGGAGGGGCGAAAATGTAGGCAAACTATCAGAGCCGTAGAAATGGCATTGCAAACTATCTAAGCGTAGCGCCACCATGGGTTGACGCGAAGCGTACAAGAAAATTTTGGCTGAAAATGCCTCCCAGATCGCTGGAAATGACACTTCCCAGGCCTTGTAAGTTGCATCTTAGCATTTTCTCTTTTGAAATTACTAGCGATATCATAAAAACATTAAAAAATTTTTTTTAAATATGCTCAAGGGGGGGGCGGCTGCCCCCTTCGCCCCCCCCTTGGCTACGCGCCTGCAAAGAATATCCCATGGCATATATGAGGGTAAGGGTAAATTTTGCTCAGCTGTGTGGTTCTACCCTTGAGCAATGAGATTTCATCTACAGTTTGACCAGACTCCGCCAGAAATAGAAAGAATCATAAACTTGCAAAAGATGGAGAGTTTAACTGCACGGAGCAAGGACAAATTTCGCACATGCTTTGAAGTTTGCTGACATATAGTTTCGCTAAATGGGTGAAATAATATCCATGAAAGTGTCTCAAATTATAAAAACTGATGTTTCTTGTTTTCACTGTGGGAATTTTGGTCGTTTTTTGGTAAGGCTTTGTAGATTAAAATTGCGACTGAAAAAAGTGGTTACAAATTGACTAAGTGTCTATCAGTGCAGCAACATATGTGATTTAACGCAGTATGTGAATTTAGGGAACATGCGAGACTACTGTATTCTACCCTACAGTGCACATTCTTGCCAGGTCAACAACATGTTAACACTGACCTTCAGAGCTTGCAATCAATAACACAGTTAGTGACACAACATCTCTATAAATTGAACCCTTTGGGGGCTTATGGGTTTGTTTTTAACAGTTCTGTGCATCATACAGGCTGTCCAGTTTCCCCTTTTATGAAACAATAGAAATGTAGACAAAGGCATAAACGAAACTGGAAAAAAAAAAGGCAATAAGGTACCACGACGTACATGACTGCACTAGTGTGACTTGGACTATCCACCAACTACTGGAATACTTTCTGCTCATTCGCCAGATCGGTTTCAAAAGGTGCTGTCTTAATTATTGAATAAATGATAGTATCTTTGAACCCACAAGGGGTCAATGTACTCATCTCTGATTCAAATACACCATCATTCGGTATAAAGTCTGAGAGTCAGGCACATCCAAGAATTTGCAGCTCTCGACAGGGATCAAAATATCAGGCAGCCCTAGCTGTCGTCATACGTCATCCAGAGTTGTTTGCTACTTAGCAACTTTTGATTTGAATAATTTTGGATTACACTGTGACATATTCTGTTCGGGCAGGGCAGGAAGTAATAAGGATGTCACCATGACAACAGCCTTGCATTCTTGTCTAAATCATAATGGCTTTGGTGAATTTCAACAACAATTGGCATTCAACTAAACAAAGCTTTATTCAATTCGATGGCCTTTGATGCCTTCTAATAGAAGGTAACCTATCGGTCCCAGCACCACTGTAAGCAGAATAGATTTCCAAGCCGGTGTAAACACTTGCTATGGAGGGTACCAGCAGTGGACTCTGTGCCAGCAATACACACATCAAAACAGACACGCACACACGCGCGCGCATTCACTCTCTGTAAAGTACTTGGTAATATTTCGTGTCCAAGTTACTTCTGGACTCCACCGATTGGATTGACTGTCACCCTTGCTTTGCCAACAAATGCATGTTCGACATTTCAGTGGCCACACTCATCCAATACATGACCAAGTTTTATATGGCAGTTGATTCTATCACGCACACTACCCGGTCTTAAGATTCAGGCCATTTAGTGGCTAGATGCCAGTGGATTTTGCTATTAGCCAGTAGAAAAGAAGGAGGCACTGGCAAAATATGCTGACAGTGGGCATTAAGAACTTTATGTACAGGTTAACAATCGTCAGTCAAAAAATCCAAATGATTTCCATATATCTGACATCAGGCTGCCTCGTATTTTGAGAACAGTATTGGCAAGTGGCTAAATTTTACAGTGAAAATTCTCGGAATGACTTCATGCCTGTAATAAGCCATCTACTTTCGGTCTACTCAGAGCTGCATCAGCACTGGTGGGACACTGCATACATAGAATTTCACAATTTGCAAGTGCCTTTTTTTCCTCTTTTCTACTGGCAGACAGCAAACTCCACTGATATTTTAGTCAGTAAATCGCCTGAATTTAGAGGCCTGCACTGTACATGCAAAGTCCTTTAATTACTCTCCTACGTCAGAAACCCAAAAAGTAAGGAGCATTTTTTATTTGATATAAGAATCGAGGAGTTAACATTAAAGATTAATCTTTTACGATCTTCTGCCATAGTCTTTTTCTGAAAAATAGTAAACAGTCTTTTTTGCAGAACACTAAATGCACATATTGCTTGACAATATCCTTTCATAAATTAGTGTAGATACCCAGTATTAAAACATGCAGCACACACATGCATCATACATTGAATATGAATAAATAATTTAGAGCCCTGGCATTCAATGTTGTCTGCTTAACGAATTTTCACCTGCATCACCATGGTTACCATCCAGTGGCAGATGTGGTCACCCAGGGAAACCAAGTTCATGGGGACGTCGAATCCTGCTTCCCTTTTGGAGAAATGTTTAGTACTTAGTTCCAATATGGTGTTATAGTTTGTAACTTTTGGAGTCATTTATGTTCAATATTTTTCCACTTTCTTCCCCCCAAAATACTGTAAATTTCTTTTTCTTCAGAATTTTTGGGGACCCTCCAAAAATTTCTTTTGGGGGCAACCCTTCAAAAATGGACATGACACCCACATTTGAAAACCAGGAGGAGTTATAGACTTATGGTGCACTCTTAAGATCAATACCTTTCTGTGATGAGAATTTTCATCGATCCCTGAAAAAGTATTCTTAGAATGACACATGAACTGAGGTTGACAGGAGATCAATCTCAGACCAGATCAACCTTGGATTAGATCAACCTCAGATCAGATCAATGTCAGACCAGATCAACTGCAGATCGGCCTCAGACCAGATCAACCTCAGATTAGCTCAACCTCAGATCAGATCAAGCATAGATCAGATCAACCTCAGACCAGATCAACCTCAGAACAGATCTGCTAGTTTTACTTTTCAAACCCAGGCATTTACCTACACTTAAGAAAAGGAATAACCGAGTGCCTTGACTCCCTTACATACTTCTGTATGCATACAATTTACTAAGAATGAGTTGTAAATTTTAAGTCTTCATATAACTTTACAATCAATTGCATCACAAAATCATGGAGAAAATAACTGCATTGGTTTCCTCTTCCTTCCTAAGAACAGTACCAGCCAATCAGGGCTCTATATTCCACGTGAATGGCTATTTTTGATCGCAGTATAAATTGCACATTATATTGCCAACTGAGAGAAAACGGGGAATTTAAATACTTTGTGACACGTATACCGTACAAACTGACATGCAATTTTGAATGAGGAATGAGCAGATATTATTGTCTGCATTTAAAAAAAAAAGAAAAAAAAAGTGAAGCGGAAATGATGCCAATTTGTAACACAACTGTGAAGGCAGACTGACGTAGTAAATTAAACCTTCGGGTGACAGTAATTGCTGGCATTAATCAAAATGAGTAAACCATTGATAGGTTGAACCTACGATATATATATATATATACACATAATATCCGGTACGTCACAGCGTAAAGATTTTTAATGGATATTGTTTGACAAAGAATGTTGGTGTAGCACAGGTGGACTGCATTCATTTATTTTTTGTATCATGGTGTTTAACTAAGATATTTCAACATGAAAATTCTGCCCTCAAGTCATTCTTGAAACAGAATGTCATAAAGTTTCCAGTGCCAAATCAGGAAAACCTACATTACTTTGACATGCTTATTACTAGGCTTAGCATGGTCTTACAGCTCTGCTTATTGGGGCATACGTGTGATAGGTGTTAACATTCGATATTTGGGGAAATTTATAGTAACCAAATGACTGCAAATGTGTAACTTGTCGACTTTACCGATCTATGGGTTCAACAATGGAAGTGAAGTTATCAAACACGAATCAATGATGATCTAGGTGACGACAAATATTTGAAAAAGAAGAAGAAAGAAAGCAAAGAAAGTCTGTGTGCTAGACTCACAAGTCCAGCCACTTTGATTGATGAGCCTCTGATGTTTAAAGGGTCATTTGTCAACAACAAAAAAGATAAAAATTTGGCACTGGCAGAAGTGGGTTTTGACAGTCTGCAGAATGGCAATACATCATAATTAATTCTTGTGCCCGCATGTATAACTTGAAAACAGCATTTTTGCATAGATTTTGGTACAAGTTTGAAATCATTCAATGCCAAAAAAGCAAACACATTATTTTTATGAAAACTTTTTAGTTTTAGTTTCCTTTCAGGTATGATGTACAAATGCATAAAGTCATATGGACCACTTTCTGGCCATTTTAGATCAAATACCGGGATGATATTGACATCTGTGTCTCAGTTGAGACCTAATGGTACCATCCTCTATAAACTTTGGATATCAATGTTCCCCAAAAAGGAGGTAGGCATAGAACATTACTTCCAGCTGGTTACTAAAGTTATATTACTCTTTTATCAGTCAACATATAAAGATTTTTAACCTCTGGGCTAGATGCTTTGATGTCATTTGCCATGAAACTTCTTCAAAACACCTTTTTCGTCATCTAACAAAGAACTTTGTTTGGGAACGAGTATTTTTTCTTCTATTTTGTTTCCGCCAAACTCCACTAAACAAAATGACATCGTATCCTTAAACTGTACTCTCAATACACATTCCAAAACACACACACAAAGCACCAGTTTGTAATATTATGAGAGCATACAGGTGTTTTCATAACCTCTATAAATATCACGACAACCAAATCGGATGACGGCCACTTCATCGCATGAAGTCACTATATGGTCCTACTCAGTTTCACAGAACTCTCCACGTTTAAAAGATGTATTTGATGGACAGTTCCGACCACACAATATGCCATAACAACAAATAAATAAATAAAATATAAAACCTGGCCTGGGCTGGGTATTTACAACCACAACTACTCTGGTGATGTATGAATCTATTGACAGTCGGTAAGTTGGCTGTAACTGTGCAGACTTTTGCTCAGTATGATATGGACAGCTAACATCTTCCTACCCCCCCCACCGATAATAGCGTAACGCATGATTAATTACACCGTTACAGCACACATTTTTTTTCCGAGATGTAGCTTGCTTTAAGACAAACTTGTGATGTAAGATAGTCAAACCAGTAATAATTCCATCGAGGCAATTTCAGTGATGGGTTTGTGAGATTTTCTGAAAATTGTCAACATAGTGGGAAAGTGCTGTACCACAAAATGCAATGTTGAATCCGAGATGCAAAAACCTGGGGTCGTTGAAAACAAGGAGTACATAACCCTTTGGTCATTTAGAACATTCATTGTAGAATTCATCTACCAATTCATACCATGAGCTCTGAACCTTGAAATGGGAAACAAAAATATCTAGGAAACTGTGCACAAGATGCCTTTGCTGCGAAACGAGGGTGATCCGTGCTGCACGAAAAGCACAGAAAAAAGCACGGAACGCAGAAACTTACCTTTTCCGGTGTCCTGTTCCATACTGTGACATTGTGGCCTGTCTTAATCAGGTTCATGACCATACCAGTACCCATCAAACCTAGTCCTACGAACCCGATGCTGACGAGAGAAGAAGAAAACAACGTAAAGGAATGCTCTTGGCTGACAATGCGAGACTCTTAAGGATGTGTCCAGTCTGCTAGCTGGACATTGAGGTGACTTATTCTTGTCGGATGACCCCTACATGACCCCCCGGAAATTGATAACAGTTGATGGTCTGTGACTGTCGTTATGGCTAGAGTTCTTCAATGTTTTACTTAGTGGAAATGATTCCATTAGCTGTTTTAACATGTAATTGAATATGATTTCAATATTTCATAAACATTGTTTTCCTCTCTGTGTATAAATGATTAATAAATAACACAAACAGAGACAATAAGCGAAGGAAAGAAAGCGTTGAATACCAGGGGTATCAATTATAGGCCCACGCCTGTTAGCATCGAGTCACCACTAGTTAACATCCACACAGAAAACTATGACTAATCATTGTTAGGATGTTTGATAAGGATTCCCAAGAAATGGTAACTGTCATGGAATGTTTACCGTGATCGGCCTCGCTAACAATGGTGGCAGCGGTGTTCCTACTAACTATTATTACTTTTTGGAGGCTTTTCGAACCCTTTTTTGCCATCTTCTCGCCGGAGGACATCGATTTTCAAAGGAACTGTCACGGTAACTTTATTATTACATACGGGCAAGCAAAATGGCCATTCCCACCCTACGGAATTAGCAACTCATCTCATAGACATACTAAAACTCTGTTATAATATTATAATGGAATCCTGACGATATACGATTATTCTATTAAAGCCAAACGTCAAAACATAAATTTAAACCGGTCGTGCGAATGTCACTTTCAAGAACGAATTGATTGTTGTTACCCCTCCCCTCGGGAACATACTTTATTGTACAGTTATTTAAAAATCGTTAAAGGAAGCCAGACCAAGTAAATTTAAATACAGGCAGTTGATTCATGTAATTTTTTTGGCCTAAATCGTTGTATTAGGCTCTACAGACTGTTCAATATCTATGGTACTACGAAATTGACAAGTGCTATTTGGGATACGGCATAGATGGACAACATATAATAAACTGGTATTGGTATTCACTGCCAAGAGAAATTATTTGCCGCGATACGGCCCAAACTTTTGTTTATTGAAAGACATCTGGACATTTCCCTTATACGCCATATTGGAGGATACCATTAATTTCACAGATTTATTTTACTACCCGTTTGTTAGACAGACCAGAACACCATTTTGAATTCCAAGATTGCCTGGGATTAGTTATGTATGGTAATATTGCAACTGTTGGGAACATGGTATACTGCATAACATTTGTTGCATACATGTTGAAAATGGAATAACCGGATTCTACTACTAGACGAAACAGGAGTCTGGATCACCACATCACCGTTCAGGGCAGGAGCCCGGATCACCCAACACATCCTCGACCGAGGCAGTGCTTCGGATTATCACATCGCCGAGACTGAGACAGGTTGACGTCGATGCCAGACCGGGATCGAGGTGGAGCTAGTTGTCAACTTACACTCGAGTGTTCTTGTTTGCAGAAGGGTCCTTGTTAATTTTAGACCGGAGGAACCCTGAAATCTTTCGTATTGGCTAACATTCAGTGTGATACCACTGGATAGATCACTCCATTTAAACATTACCCTTCTCGGGATATCTTGTTCACAAGCAGCGTCATATACACACACACCCGTACACGACATCACCATCGCATAGATTGCTGTTACACTGTTATTTACACATAATCGCTCTATGTGTACATTTTGATTTATATTTTTAACTCACCCGCATTTGTTTTTTCATTTTATTTTTATGCCAATGTTATTTTGCTAGTGTTCTTTATGAATATCACATCTTGACTTACTTATACGAGATTTAATAAAACAAACTTCAATCACAATTTTAACTTACGATTTATCTGTTGGTTTGATAGCAGCCTTTGGAACTGTCCCTGACTTTTCTGCTAGATGTGCTTGGAAACTGTTGTATAGGTTTAATGATGAGAAGGTTACATTGTCAGCTTTGGGCCTCTTGACTGGCGTACCTGTACTTGTGTGAACCTGCAAAAGGAACATTTGTTACTTTAAAACAGAGTTGGAAGGGGGGGGGGGGGGGGGGAGCCACATATGGGAAATATTTAAAGGGCACGATAGGACAAAGTCTTACTTGAGAAAATGTTGTGTGACACTTGTGTGATTTTCATAGAGAGCCCCATATCTGTTGAACTGAAACTCCAAAGGAGCAATTATTGAGTGCACTTTGTGAGTCTACATGGGTCCTAAGTGCAACAATTCTGGCCAACATACATTTATTATAGTGAAAGGAAAAAATCGTTTTTTGAAAACTTCCCACGATGAACACTAGATGACCTTTGACCTAAGCTTTTTGTACACCTTAATTAACCCACTGCCTAACAATAATTATGAACAATCATCAAGACACAAAGCATTTATTGAGGGGAATGGCATCAGTCTTATATGAACAATTGAAAGGTGTGACATTCACAGCTTTCAATGCCATCGGTTTATCAAGCCCATCGAATTTCATTAGCCATATCAAAGTAAACTCATCTACTGATAATAGAGCTCTTTCAAGACAAATCAACAACAAAAAACAATAAAATCTGTATATCCAAATAAGACATTACAATATTGGAATATTTTTTAACTGGATTCATAGGAATTCAAGACAAACCTGAGATTGTTTCATTACAGCCAACTTGTAACATTGATCAAACGACCTTGAGTAACCTTCTAAGTTTATTTGAAATGGCACAAAAAGGACATTTTCTTAATTTCTCTTGCCATCGAACTTGCTTTTGATGTCAATTGTTTAGTTAGCTAATAGCATAAATATCAAAAATGGTTATTTGGACCTTGAGAATGTTGTTTACCATTCAAATAAAAACTCCTGAGTTTAGGCCTACTCCTACAATAGTAGAGTAATATAAGGATTTGCAGTCTATGATATTATCTTACTTCACTGCCTAGGCTAAGTACCGGATAACTAACGACTAACTAACGACGATGCAGAACGTAACTAAATTAACTTTGAGTGGCCTCTAGTGAGCAGTGGAATGAAGTTCTAAAAATGCGACCAGCTTAATCGAGACTGTCTGAACAACGACAGGTTGCCAAACAGGATCACTGCTATAACCCAAGGTTTGACAAAGTGAGTTTACTCCGAGCAACTCCTGACGCCAGTGGTGGGTGGCCATGATTACCATATACAATAACTCTAACAACTATGACTTTCACATGGGTGGGGGGGGATGGCAATCTGAACATCACTGAACATCTTAAATTAATACTGCATCCCACCACCCCTTGCCACCTCAACCCGGACATAATCCCGTTTCAAAATTCCGGCCGAGTAAACTTTTACTTACTTTTCTTTTGGAAGATGCAAAAGATACTTTCATCAAGTCGTTAGTGCGGGGTCGACCCCTCTTCTTTGGGGAGGGCTTCAGGGGTTTGCTGTCCTCTTCCTCCTCCTTTGCTGCGTTGACATCTCCAGTTTTGTCGCCCTGTTGTTGTTTTCCTCTCGACTTCTTTGTAGGAGATTCTGGCTGTGTTGAGTTCAGCTGCAGGTTAGAAAAAAAAAATGAAAAAAAAATTAATTAACCAAAGAAATAAAAAGCAATTGAACGATTGAATGCAGACTTATAAACGATGGACGAGAGCGAAGAAATTTCTCTTAAAATCATATCCCTGCCCCTTTCTTTCACTGAGGTGTTACCCCTGGTTATGCAATATACAAAGTGCTATGCTTTTTTTTTTTATCGGCAATCCCCCAGCAAAGAAATTTCTCGAAAGGGACTGCCACCAACTAAGGATGCTCGGATAGTAGAGCAGAGGGCTTGTAACTCTGAAGTCACTGGTTTAAGTCTCATTCTAACCTAAAAATGTCTGTGCTCTTTTCCACAAATAAAAATAAACAGACAATAAAAATAGACAAACTTAATGTAAAAGTAAATAAAAAATTTTTGAAAGGTACATAAAGGTCTACAAGTAAATTGAGTTTGGAAGCTAATAAGAGAAATCTGTCTGCTTTCAAATTCACTAACATCCAAAATGTTTTAACTTCACTAAACTATCACTATTTTAATTGATAAGTGGGAAGGAATTGAAAGCAAAGCTTTTCAAAGGATGCTTAGATATTGGTGCTCTTTCGTCAGTCACAAAATATTTACCCCTGGACTATTCTTCAGAATAATCACAGAAATATTCCATACAAGACATAGACTTAACATGACGAAACTGTACTGACTACTTTGAAGCAAATTTCGAAATCTTGGAAGGTTTGGCAAAAGTTTTTATTTTTAATAATTTACGTTTGAATTCAGTCCTCTTTTTTCTGACAGTGGATACATTGCAAAGTTCATTGTTCATTGGTATTGAATATAAGCTTTACAACCCTTGTAGTGAAAAATGAAACAATTTAAGCTCAATATCTGTATATAGCAAATAAAAACGCAAACCGAAACATTTTTCGGTAATCCCATTCTATGACATCACTCCTACTTGCCTCAGGTTCACAGCTGGTACAAAACGTATAACGTTACATGAACACCTCGAAAAACAGTAAGAAGGGTTTTGAATGTAACTTTCACCATGTTGCATAATGTTGCTCTTTTAAAGGTTAGAAATAAAATCAAATTCTGATTTATTCTTCACAAAGTCAAAGCAAAAAGAAAGAAAGAATAAAAAGAAAATTCAGTGTGATTGCTGTGATAAAAACTCATCAGACCTTTAGTGAAAACCAAAAAGGTTTTTAAATTCTACTCTTGATGGCTAGATACTTACTTTAGATTTGCCTGAGAGAGGTTCCCTTGTGTAATCTTTGGTTGGCTTTTTCGGGGTGATTTCATCCTCATCCTCTGGATGGTATGGTGAGACAGTTAACTTCTGAAAGCAATTAGAGTAAACAAAGCTGTTTATAAAAGGACTGGTAAAATTTAAAAAAAAATTGTAGCATTATTATGGTGTGAAAGCGTTCACCAGCATGAAGACACACCGGATGGGTGATCGACTAGTTCATGGTTCCACTGGTGCAGTTTGGCAGAATGAAAAACAGTGCTTTAGAAAACACAACTTAAGGTGCTTAAAACAATAAGCTTGATTTTTAAACTTCAAAAATGTGTTTCAAACGATCTCATCTGCAATAATTTCACAGATCTATGCAAAAAGCTATCATAGTGTTTGTAAACAGAGCCATCAATTTGTAGGTGTTTGATGAGAAAAAATGTCAAACTACCTTACTACCAAACTACCTTAAATTCTGTGACATCCTCTCCATCTTTGATTCTTTATCTTTGAGATCTCTATTTTAGAGATTTATCTGATTTGGCAACCAATTTTTGTACGGAAAGATGAAAGAATGACTAGGTTGTCTCAGGGAATAACCATAAAAGAATGACTAGGTTCTCTCAGGGAATAACCATAAAGAATGACTAGGTTCTCTCAGGGAATAACCATAAAGAATGACTAGGTTCTCTCAGGGAATAACCATAATAGAATGACTAGGTTCTCTCAGGGAATAACCTTTAAAGAATGACTAGGTTCTCTCAGGGAATAACCATAATAGAATGACTAGGTTCTCTCAGGGAATAA
>KN882514.1:126611-158320 GCA_000934455.1 Apostichopus parvimensis | reverse complement strand
TAAGTGACAGATGTTAGTACATAAGAAGGTAAGAAACTTTTCTACTTACCCTTCCAGGCCATGCTGGGAAACTGCTCAGCTTTGCCCTGAAAATTAATGAAGTGAAACAACAATGTTACAGACAATGACAGTAATACTACTTAATGTTGCATTCATTTACCTTTGCTTACATGTTTTACAGTAGGTTTGTAGTTTCCATGTCAATCATAAATATGTGTTCTTCAACACAAACATCAATTGCTATATATCCTACGACTGTCATTTCTCAAAACTTAAAATTGCTTTAGAAATACAACCTGGACTAATTCCAATGTTCTGTGTGTATCAATCTACTATGTATCAAAATTAATTTTTGTGCCTTAGCTTGGATCTTTGAATTAATCTGATTGCATCATACACAAGCAGTGAACAGTTTTCTGCCATGATGCGCATACTTTTGAAAAAGTTATTTTCATAATTGTTTGCCTTCCTACTATATCTCATGTAATGCAGTAGGCTAGTAAATATTATTGAAAATAAGAAGTCATATGCAGAACAATTTCCAGTGGGCTATGACTAAGCTGACTCTGTGATTCTGTTGCAAGAGTGAAAAATTAGTAAAGTAGACTTGGTGTAGTATAGCCTATATTGAAAACAAGTTACCTGTGTGGCTTTGTACACTAAGTGGCAGCGGTGCATGAGTGAAAATTAAGTACAGAAGGCTAGGCTTGTATTTATCAATTCACAAAAGTACATAGGCCTAGGCTAGGGAGTTAAATGTGTGGCTATGCTAAGTTCTGAGGATCCATTTAGCCTAGGCCGGCCTAGGTAGTCTAGTATGGGTTTAAGGCTAAATATACTCCATGTCCATATTCCACAAAATTTATGTTCTGCCTAAATGAAACATGCATTACTGCAAAGCTATGGTCCTCCTCGTCATAACTCAGTCAGGACAGAACACAGGGAGACTGGAGCTTTAGCTACAGTTGAGTTAGGCTAGGACTGGAGCCTAGTATAATGCAAACTATGCCTATTTCTGGTAATTTTCATTTACATTGGTGCTGGAGGGAGACAGATCTAGCCTCCTGGAAAGGTTGCAATGTTTATTAAACTGCTTCAACCTTTGGGTCACCTCACTATGAAACTCATTTGTGTTTAAGTTGGGAGAAAATTGGATTATGTTAGTTGTTACGCTACCATTACAAAGCCGTTAAAGTTCTATATAGAGCTTCTAGCCTAACGTGGTTGTTCAAAGTATTTATTAAGACTAGGCTCATTTCCCCATCAAAGCAATGATACCTAGGCTAGGCCCTAGTTATTTTAAACCCACCATACGAGATCACCAAGCTTAAAATCTTGATGAGATGCGTCTTTCTTATCCTTCTTTGGAGTTGGAGGTGCTCCGTTCGTTTTTACTTCTCCATCTGATGCATTTTCGGTATCGTTTGGGACCAAGTTGTCTGCCTTCTGTTCTGCCATTACTGAAGCGTTAGTTACACACTGTATGTATAAAGTGAACTACATAGATTTCGTATATGTTGCATGTGTTGTTTTGAAATTTAACAGCCATTTTTTCAGCGTGGGGTCGAGCGCCATCAACTATGCAAAGTAAATACCCCTGTGCAACGATAAGAAAGAAGCCGCGCTTGGGATTATTAAAAGTTATGTTTAACAGTCATCCGTGTAACGTCACATGCCAGTGACGGCACTGTCCGGGGTGTGGGGTGGGTGGGGTGGGGAATTGGTGTGGGTATTTCACCAATCGTGAAGATTGCCTTCCGCAGTTTTCCGCCCAGCCGACTCCGGTAATACAAAAATGATCATGTCCGTCTGCACCCTAAATTTTCCTGTGATGTGTGCTATATAAATGTGCATTTTTGCACATTCAAACTATTTGTCACAACCCCCACCCACTCCCCCCATGATAGCATCTGGAGGGCACATTCTGAAAGATTGGTGCAATTGTGGGCGTGTTTAGTTGAAGAGCGTTTAACTATTGTTAAATTCAGGGAAAATACAGGCCTCTGCTACTCATTTACATAAACATACAACATGATACATTGTCAGCTCTTAGACGTCTTGCCGAGCCTTATACTTGTTAAGAAGGATTAGCTGTCTCTCGGGCGGGTGGGTCATGCATGAAGTCTTTTTGTCGTCGTTAGGAAATCTCCCAACCCGGTATAAGCTAAATCGGTTATCACGCCAATTTTTCAGGCCCTCTGGCTTTTATTTTTTTACATATAGCCTAGGCCTTCTGCAGTAGATAAGCAGCTAACAGTTTATTCTCTCCCTCTTTGATCTATCAGTTTGAAAGATCCGTTGTTTAGGGATGCATTGCTCTTTTTTTTTCCTGTCAGATTGTTCCATTTATTAGGGGTATCTTTCAGGAACCATCCCTAATAAACTTGATCGATCCGGTAACAGTTATTTGAATGTTTGTTTCTTACATATTGGTAAGGCGCTGGTCAGTGGCGGAGCTAGGGGTATTGGTCAGGGGGGCGAGAATAGTCTGTAGGGGCGCTTTCGACACTATCTAAGAGGAGCGCCCCCATTGGTTGGCGCGTAGCGTACAGAAATTTTTTGAGTAAAGATACACTCTAAATCGCCGGAAATGACCCTTTCCGGGCCTTGCTAATTTGCAGATAAACGAAGAATAAATAGGTGTTATCGCCATTTTGTCAGAAAATTACACCAACAAAATGTGACAAATGTCAATATGTAGATGAGAGAGCAATAAAAAAGTCAATAATCGCAAATAAGTAAAAAGTGATAAAAAGCTGAAAAGGGCGCCAGCAGTCCATTTGAGTCCGTCAGGGGGGGGGCATCCGCCCCCACCTGACTGTATGGACGCTCCGCTACTGGCGCTGGTCACTTTTTCAGACTATTGACCTCCATAACCTTGCAGATGCAGGTGATTGTCTTTTATTTGGCGGATCAAACCAGACCCGACCAATTTATCCACACCCTCGCTAGAACGTATCCTTTAGAAACTGTCCTGCATTGTGAAGGATTATGAATGAGTAGGAAGTCTGAATATGTGGTTTCATGGAAATGTACTTTCCATATTATATATCCTGGAAAGTTAAGCTTGAAACCAATTGATTACAAAAATAAAGCAATTGCTATATTACGGTATTGGTTAAAAATTGCAAGTTTTCGAATTATTTCGGGATAATGATACTATAGGCTGTAGTTCAATTGCAAACTTGGTTGATGGAGAGGCGTACGTATGGGAGAGTATTTCTAGCGGGCAGCTTAATTCACTGGATGCGGCCATTTTTCGTCAATATGCTGGAAGTCAACGACATGTAATTTTCCTTATGTAGCTATTCCTGCCTCCACATCTTTTTTTTTCTACTACACATACATTCTACACATATATTTTTAGTACACATATATTAGCGTATGTATTTATGCGTGTATGTATGTGTGTATGTATGTTTAATGCATATATGTGAATATACAATGTTTACGAGTTTTAATGTAAATGGGCATTAGTTGTGATATCCATATCATTTTAAATTTCCACAATCATATTTTTTGTTGGGGGGGGGGGACCAGACTAGCAAAGCTTATGGTTATTTCTGGTTACTGTACCATCACATTAACTGTTTTGTTAATCCTATCTATGCACGTATGTAAAATAGTAATGAAACTTCGATTTTTTGTATGTTTTGAAATTGCAGAAATTAATAAACTAACCTAAGCTAAAATTTGGTTGAACAATGCCGCTCTGTACGGTTAGCGAATGCCCCTCCCCTCCCCTTCCCACCACCACCATTTAATGATGTACACCTATGAGCAGGTTCTCCGTAAATATTTTAGTTCTCTGCAGCTTTGTGAAGTCAATCACTATCATGATTCGTCACAATGTGCTCGGTTTACAAATGAAGTCTGACTGAAAGTGCGACGGAAGGGAATTGGAGGGCTCGATGGTTTCAAGGTCTATGACGAAGGTTTTCTCACTTTCGGTTTCTTCATCCAGTCTCAGCAAACGATTATTCTTCAGTAGTGATGACAGTATTGATGACCACAATGTAATCTTATTTCGTTACAACTTCTGGTCTTTGCAATTGCTCTGTTATTTTAACTCCAGCTCATCCAAATCGATCATTCACATTTTGATGGAAGGGGTTGAATAAAGGTCTTCTGTGTCAATCAAGGTCGCTGTGACGTCACAAGTAAAAGTTATGCCAAGTTCATTGTCCTTCGCAACAGGTTTCTGAGAGTGATCATGGGATGGAGGTGTGAATGAGACTTACACCTAGACTGTTTATTATCTTCTCAACATACATGGAATTTCGTTGTGGTTTAAAGTTACATCTTTTCTAAATGGTAGGTAGTTATGATGGCCGTCATAAAGCAAAGCTGTGTGCAGTAAGGTAACCTAGGCCTAGTGAATAATTGCTTGTCTCTGGTAACTAACGTACGTAGGTTGGCCGAACTTATGCCTAACTTTAAATCTCACAACTTTTGGTTGGGCCTTACGAATAAATTTACGTGAACTGTCAGTACGGTCGTGTTACCACAAAGTTAAAACTTGATCATTGATATTTAAAAAGGCTTAGCTCGGACTTACCAATTGTCATTGTCAGTCCATGCACTTTACATATACAACTAAGACTGGAGTAACCAACCAAGCCTAAGTTATTATCTGTGAGACTGAGAGTATTACAGCCAATGGCATAGGCCTAGCCAAGGCCCTATCTTACATTGTCTGTGTATAAAGGCTAAGCCAAAATTTGGAACTATGAAAGTTGGATTGCAATACCAGTTGCTCCTTTTTTAGAAAGACCTAATGGGCAAGCAGACCTATGCATTAGGGCCTAATGTCAAGCAGGTAAGACCACATTGATTAAGGTCTACTTTATTTGTTATTCTTTTTCTGAAGGGTCCAGACTAGAAAAGTTTATTCTGGAACCCCTACAGGTCTATCACTTTCTCTATATTTCGGAATCTATACTAAAGGCAAAATCACTCTCTACTATGTTAAAGACCAGTAAAATTATGATGTATTATTTAAGTATGATAATGAAATCCGTATGAATTGATTTTCTGTATGATGTCATAATGGTAGAAAATAAACTTGAACTTGGGCCTAAACTTATAGACATTAGTTTGCAACACAAAAAGAGAAACCATTATCCTTTCATGAATGTCATTTCTTGGTAATTTGCAGATTAAATGTCATTAGGGCTAGTTAAGTTCATACAGAAGTGATACCTAGGCCTACAGTAGTCCTGCACACTTAAAGGCTTTGAAGACTCGCCCCAAACCGCGTGCGGCCATCTGAAAAAGTTAACTTTCCGTCGCTTGCAAGTGACGTTTTGTTCGTGTCGCTACAAAATGCAGACAGTACAGTAATGAAATGTGATACCTTGTTATCTTTAGCTGGACCTGAGATGTCCATCGCTGTATTGTTTGTACACTGTGATGTGGGTATTGCAGCTGTATGCAGCTGTATGTACTGACTATACACTAGTGTCTAATTACCGATGGTAGCAGGCTGTGTGTGTGTGTATTTTCTGCGATCGATGGTGGTGTCTAACACTTCTGTTACACCTCATTCGAAACTAGGTCAGATTACCGGCATTAGACGTTTCTTTTTGCGCGAGTCTTCACACCCTTTAAGGTTCAATAGGACTACAATTGAAATCATTTTGATAAGGGATTCAGCTCATGGGCCATCTGGTGGGCTGACGTTGTGCTAGGTGGCAACAATATTGCAAGCTTCATAAATGTCAAATGTAATGGTTAAATCAGCTTGATGACCAGGGCAAACTTTTCACCGTCTTAAGGTTGTCTGAGATGACCAAATTTCTGTTTGGACAACCAAAGTCAACTTTGGAAGTTGTCCGACAGAAGAATAGTTGTTTACATCAAAATTAAATTGCATTGTAAGTAAATACCCTCACATAGGGAGGGGCAACCAAAAAGATTAAAAACATAAACGTTTGCCCTTGTTAATATTCTTTAGCCTTTTCATTCTGTTACATGTATGGTTTTGTGCAGTTATATTTTTCGTTGCAAGTCAGATGATCAATAAAAAATTAAACTCTAGGCCAATATATAATTTTAATTGCTAGTTTCAAATGTGTGGGTTTGTGACAAATGTGAAGGCCTTGCTCAAAAAAAAAAAAAAAAAATGGAGAATGCTCAAACTATTAATTAATTACAATGTCCATTGTATGATGTTGGAAGCCAATGTTCTGGACTGAAGGGTTCTTATTGTGGAAAAATTGTTTCTGAACAGTTGGCCTGGATGGATTCTGGATATCAGGGTCAGTACATTCGCCTGGCTTGATCTAAGTTTCATCACAAGAAATTTTACCGACTTATAGCCAAGCAAATATGTCCAGAAACGGGGCACTAGAATTTGCCCATTTGCATTGTGCTGTCTGGCTCAAACTTCTGCGAAGTTAGAAAAAATGGTTATGCTAAGTCTATCCTCTATTTGATTAATGTTAATGACATATTTTATATCAATTTGTACAAGTTTCCTAATAAACTGTATAGTACAGTTAACATATTTGTTTAAAAGTTGTGTGAAGGAGCTTAAAAATAGCCAAATCTGCTTCCCTCATTTTTTGGTGAATTTTTTTTCGAAACTTTCCTCACTTGGCCTTTACTTCAAGATAATTTGCTAAATATCTACCATTAATCAAATTCAACTCTTCTAAGATCCAACCAGTTTTGGGGATTCAAAATCTAAGTTTGCAAAAGCAAGTGTCACTTAACCTATGCCTGAAGTAATAATCTGAATTTTTTTGGGCCAAAAAATCATTCATAGACGGACAGCGTAATTTAAAAAAAATGAAAAGAAAAATCGTCCAATTTGGTTCATTCTGCATGGGATGGTATATTGTGTCCAATGTTTATACCTGTTGACAACACATATGGTCATGTTAGGTTCAAATTAAGCTCAGACTGGGCCTGTCTATTGGACGAGTACTATCGCAGTTAGAAGCTAGCCCACTGGCTCATATGGGAATTGGCCTTAACTTTGCTTTGATGAATAGTGCTGCTCATTAGTTTGATTTTCGGTCTGCCATCTAGTGTTTGAATTCTTCTTCTGAGCACCAAGGTAAGTTTAAAATCAGTTGAGCAAACATTAAAGAGAGCAAATAGCTGAAGAACAGGGCTGCATTTTGTGGAAGGTACCGTAGGTTTTTTTTTAATGAAAAATGGACAGCTCGACGCTAGAAGCTGTCAGTGCCGTCAGTTTTGTCGAACCCTTGGAATAGTTTTCTTTTTAGTAAGCATGGATTATTATTATAACACCATGAAAACCTCATTGTTATATTGTTAAGATTTTGGTTAATTAAGGAACCAAAAGCATTCTTGAGGAGAGCACTAACATTATGCCTTTGCGTGTTCAGAAGCCTACTGATGCATTTCTCAGTGTGGTACAAGATTAGATTCACAGTACAGTGGCTACCTTTACTTGGAAAAACAACATTTTCCTTTCATCAAATGAAGAAGGAACCAAGGATGGTGACGGTTATTGCATTTTATTGATTGAGATCAGTCCTCTCAGTCGTAGAATTAAAACATTCTATTTGTTGGATAGAAAAAGGGGACACCTGTCCAGCTAGTTGTTGTGCTTGAGAGCTTTCAACCTTAGAGCTGAAGAATCTGTGTACACAGATGTTTTGTTGAAATTGTTTATGGATCTTGTTGAAGCAAACAGTTAAGTTTGCTTACTGAGAGGTAACACTGCAGTGTTTGTGTACTGTTTGTATACAGTAGTCCATACAACATCGATAAGTGTCTGCTTCTTCTTGGTTGAACATGAATGGAAGAGAGAAATGATTCTGTTTTATCACCCAAACAACTAAATTGAACTTTGATCTAATTATCAAATTGAAAGACAATGGGTTCAGTGACAGTACCTATTAATGACATTTTTTTAAAAGCAATTCAGTAACTTGGAGTGACCATAACTAGATCTTTCAAAGAGGATTGTGCATATACTTTTTCCGAAATGCTTCGACATACTCTCCAAGTAATGATTTTGTCCAAAGAAACTTAGTGTGATGTTTTTCCAAGTGTGTAGTATTAAGTGACTAGAAATATGTAAATTGCTAAGTAGGAGCAACCAGGCAGTTGTAAATATGATACCTGCTATGTGGATGCACCTTATTAAGTACAAGACACGTATTGTTTTCTGCCAAACGGTCAAAGGCAAATTTGGGGTCAACAGAGGTCTGTGTGAAACAATGATCACAATAGATCATTTAAGGTTGAAAAAAAAATGGACTTCACACTTAGTACATGTTTACATGCAAATCCAACTTCTTAAGCACAAGCAATGTCTGTGCACAGTTTGTATTAATGTTCTCGTATACTGCAAGATGTGGCAAGCAAGGTTTCATATTAGCTTGCTAAAGTCTGTTTGACTATTTCTTGTAGAAAAGTTTACTTTTAAAAACAAGAAAGCAATGTGAGTAGCTTCACAGAGTTTACCATATGATTTGCTCTTTACTAGAACTGACCTATTTTCTCATATGATACCCCCAAATTTTGAAAGTCAGACTAGAGGATTTGATTTACAAAGTGCAGCTGATCATTTTATTATGTTTGGGGAATAATAAAATTTTAATTGATTTTTAACTGCCATCAATTATGTTCAACAGGTGGTACTTTTTTAGCTTTATTGAGATTAGTATGTGACAGGGAAGTTGCAATTGGTCGACCTACAGTTTGATTTCTCAGTGTGCGACAAAGTAGGTGATGCCCAGGGAATAATTACAGCTCACCTTTTGTTGGCTTCAAGAATAATACTGACTGTAAATACAATAGTGACCATATTTAACAAATACCATTATTGCCATAGTCTTAAGTTTTGCCAAGACTGCAAAGGACAATGAGGCCTTTATAGTGTATAAGTGTATTCTTTATTTGTTTGTCTAGGCCTTGCTCATGCAAGAAGATTTGAAACATCTCGACCAGTCCTCGAAAAAAGTGACCTTTTTGTCGTCAGATTCAACTGGGATTGTATTACAAATTTATGTAAACAATTTGTCCTGTTTGGCTCTCCATCTTTTGTTACTTCGACCTGACAAGTGAACACTGAACTTGTTTAATATGATGAGTAAAGCTGTTGAGACAGGGCAGCGACTGTTTTCATTGCACAAATATTTAAACCTGTCAAGTATCGTAGAATGTAACTTGATCTGACCGAGCATTGTGATGAGTATTGTTTCGTTTTTCAAGTGTCAGTTGTACAAGAGACTTCTGTCCTACATATCGTATATAAATTAAATAAATAGTGGGCACTTTTGAGCGATTTTTGATGAAAAAAGTCTGACGGACTCTCGTCATTGTTAAAGCGACCTTTCTTATGGCAAGGTTTTTCCGTAACCGTCCTTAACAGTGTTTATTCTCTCTCTCCACAGAGCAAACAATGAGGCTAACTAGCTTGGCCGGTTACCTAGGCAACCACACTTGCTTGAAAGCAAAGCGATCAGACGGTGCTAGGTGACGTGCAGCCGTGAACAGTTACTGCAAACGAACAACCGGTGGTATCGATAATCTTTCACTGTGTAGAAGCATCTCTCATTGAGTGCATTATCAACATAAGCCACGGCTGTGTATAAACAGCGAAGATAATGGCATTGGTTAGGCAAAGATTATTAAACCATGGCTTGACTATGGAGACGAGACACTCATATTCGTCACCAGATCAGTTCCAAAAGCAGGGGAGGTCTCAGACCCCGGGAGGACCCCCTCTACCGACAGGCTTGGAATTGGGAAACAGCATATCGGAGAGCGCCATGGACTCGCTAGCGGAAAGCTTGGAGAACGATTCTACCTCGGTCGCTCACGTCATCTACCATTACGCTGGGTTACTCTTCGGCAGCCTCAGTCCTGGATTTAAGTCGGACAAGTTACTTGTGGATAAAAATGCAGAAACTAACAGTTACGATCCTGTCAAAATTCCAGTGAAAAACGACACCCTGAAGAAACAAATCTACGATCTTGCTTTTTCGACATTAAAATGTGAGTTGAAGTTTCAAAAATGTTAAATTTTTGCCAAATAAAATATGTCAATAGGACACAAGTGATTTTTTTAAATTATAAATGTTAAATGCATTGGTAGTATTTAGATGGCTATGCAGATATATTGGTAATATATTTACTTTCTGTCTTTAATCTTCTTGTTTTAAATCTTTCAATATTTACATTTAGAAATAAATTGGTGTATAGTTTTGACTAGAGATTTTTGTAAGAGAATTTGAACAATCTCAACCATCAGGAGGATTTTTTTTTGGGGGGGGAGGGGGGAGGGTGAGAGGGCTATTTTAGCATGCTAAGCATTTTAACTTTTGACCGGCTTGTGTCACATCTTTTGGAGGAGACTTTTAATCATGTTCCATGAAATAATATCCTGTCATGTTTCAAGAGAAAAGACTGCCAGAGAGGACAAACTATGATGTAGAAAGCACTGATTGAGTTGCGGTAGAACATATATGAGGTAATGGCAAGCAGAGCTGTTGGCAGATTTAACAGTGGTTTTTAACCACTTGTAGCACATTGTGTGCTACTGCTATTATATATTAATTATGGTGTGCCATTCATGGTTCCAATCATTTTATGTGCAATATAATGTGTCATATAATTTAAGTAATTAATATAATTAAAATTGTTATAACTTTACAGCTTTTTCATTTTAAGTTTTACCATAGATTTTTTTAGTACAGAAATGTAACATTTACTGATCAAGAAAGTAATGAACAAAATTATGCTAATTTCATAATTCAAAGACTTTCAGAAAGATATGGCTATGTGGTAGGAATTTTGGAAATTAGTGCTTTACCTCACTTATTTACAGAACTACTGATTATACAGATTGGAGATTACAGGAATTGTGTTTTCCAGACAGCTGTAAAAGGGATCTGTTTGTCTGTGCAAAGGTTTCATTAGCAGATACAGGGAATATAACTCCTGTGTTGCATCGCAAAATGCTACACAATATCTGCATATTTCTATACAAATGCAAAGGAACTATAGTTCTTTAATAAGAGACAAACTTCAGAACCTTCAAAACTGTGACACAAAATTTTGAACACTTAAAGGTAGTCAGTATAGGCCCCAAATTATAGCTTGCTTTAATAGCCAGATGTTTTCAAAAAGAACTTTCCTGGAGGTTCTCAGACATTTTTGAGGAACACACAAGATGACTGGATGTCCTGTTGATGAATATTACCTCGAAGGTTGCTATAAAAACAGTTTAAGAAATTTGACCAAAGGTGACCATAGTTGAATATCTAGCATTTTTGGGAATTGGGGCCAATACTGTATACCTTTAAATCATTACCTGAGATACATAGTATTTAAAGTTTACATAGTGCATTTATAATCTTGAGGCAAAATACTAAATTTTCAGACATGTAACTGGCTCTCCAACACAAAAAAGGAATGAATTAAACGTAGTATTATATTCACAAGTTTTAAAAAAGTTGAGATTTAAAGATGCCCATACCTTAAGATGATAGCAACTTTTGGCACAGGTAAACATTTAATACAAATCTATTTTCTCCCCAAGCTTCATCACAGAATGTAAGCAAACCTACAAACAAGAACTGTGATACATTCCTTTAATAGGAATCTTTTTAATGGACGGAAGGAAAAAAAACTTTTGGTCAATTAATCGTTGCAATATTTCAACAAATTTGAAAATGGCGAGCTTTAAGGCACACCCAGCGTTTTGTAGATTACAGTAAAGTTCCGTTGCTCTAATTTACATAATGATACTTTTCTTATCGAAGCTTCACCATGGAATGTAAACAAACTTTTCAACTTGAAATGCGATATATATGCTTCTTTGTTAATAAGACTCTATGTGAGGTGTTTAGTTTCAATCTTAATCCTGGCATCTGACATGTTACAATGCTGGTATTGTACAGGTCTTGAACCTTAGAACTTTTGAATATATCTGCAATCTGATTCTTTCCAGATCAAGCACTTTTAGAAGAAATTCTTTTGGATAGTGGTTACTATAGTTACGACATGATCGTAAGTATCCAATTTTGATGCCTTTGGTATTCATAAGATGATAGTAAAAACTTACAGGGTTGGATGATGATGTGATTATTGATGCAAGATGTAAAGTGTAGAACATTTGTACTTTCAATTCTCATGACGGTGATGAAACTTTCGCAGTCGTTGGAAATGTCTCGTGTAGCGTGAGCTTTAGAGCCGTTTGTCTGCTTTTCATATCTTTAGATTATAGACATTAAATATTCCTATTCTAAGCTGTTACGGGGTAGTTGGGTTATAATTTACCTTAACATTAAATGGCAAATCATTTGCTGCTATATGCTCTTATACAAAATACATGCTATTAAAGTAGACAGGAAGCCACAGTGGGTTATGAAAGGGTTGGTCTATGTGTCAAGCTTTCTTTGGGTGTTTAGTTGGGGGTGGGGGGTGGGGGTGGACAGAGAATAGGGATGGGGTGAGGGGAAGGGTTCAAAGTACAGGCATAGAGGCAGAGAAATAATCGAAGTAAGTATTGTGTTTTAAAAATTTGGTGATTGGGGGGGGGGCAGAGAATAGGGGTGGGGTGAGGGAAGGGTTGAAAGTTCAGGCATACAGGCAGAGAAATAATCTTTGTAAGTATTGCATATTATAAAGTTGGTGATTGGTGGGGATTTGGGGTCCTAGAATAATTTCATTCGAGAATTGTATCAAGTAACATTGCACTTAGTATAGGATTGATCGTCCATCTGGTGCAAATTTGGCAATTTTTTTACCCAGCCGGATGAAAATCATCAACCCATAATGGTCATCCTTTGCAACATGATGCAAAGGCATTTTGTGAAACGGCGGCAGATGGGCTTAGAGTCGACCATTCCGTACATACAGGAGATCGAGGAAGATCTCAACAAGCACCTCGTCAGATTAAATGCCGCCCTCGCTAGAAATCGTATCAAGTTCCAGGCACGAAGCATAGAGCATCTATTACCCGTGAAAGTCAGAGAGCGAGAAGAATGCGGCGTGCAGCTACCGACCTATGCATGGATAAATCAACTCAGAATCAGGTAAGTTGTGAAATCACAGTCTTGTTCAACACAAGACTTCTTTGTCAAGCACTTATAGGTAAGCACTGTGCCAAAAACTGGATGCTGAAGGGGAATGCAGCATCTCGTTGAGGGCGTTGTGGTCAAGTGGTTAAGGCAGTGGACTTGTGATCTAAGGATTATAGGTTCGAGTCCTGACCAGATCATTGCGTTGTGTCCTTGGGCAAGGCGCTTAATCTCCATTGCCTCTCTTCACCCAGGTGTATAAATGGGGACTTGTTAGGTAACTTGTAAATATAGTTGCGTGCGCCGGTTTGTGGCTGCACCCTATGGGAAGTCCCCCGGGGGACACGTGGTTGTGGTGCACTGTGGTGCCCCAGGAGAGATTGACTGAATTGGGCACACTTTGGTGTGTAGGTGTGACAAGTTACCAATGACCAGGGTTAAGTTGTAAAGTCGTGTGAGAAGGCCTTGGCCCTGAAACAAGACTGTAAACCTAAAATTATAATCTCTGCAGCAAGGCTGTGTAGGATGTAATATTTTGTTCTCCACAGTTGTTGTCCATACAGTAGGCAATGCTGGTCTGTAGCTGATAATTCTTAGCATTTGATATCGATTCAGCCTTACTGCAGGGATTTTGGCAGCTGCCGAAAGAAGTCTTCCTTTTTTGACACAGTGTCTGAGTAGAGTTGCACATGGATTTATTCATTTCTCACATACAAAAGAGGCCACAACAGAGGTCACAGTCTGAAAATGTTTGTATGCACAATAACTCACAAAGTATTGTTTTGGTTGGATGGAAGTCCATATATGGTATGTAGAATTCCCTTGCATGTAGACTTCCTTTGGTAAGTACCAGCAAGGTCAAAGTTCAAGAAAACAAAGTAGTAAAGATGTAAAGCCAGAAAATGAAAAAAAAAAAGATGAAAAGGAGAAGGAAGAAAATATCAGGATATTTCTACTGGCTTGATGTTTTTTAGCTTAAATGCAAACATTGCCGGTATCGTCACCATTAAACAAGCCTATTTGCTGTGTTTTCCTCGTGTAGCGTACCAGAGGCAGTGGATGCTCTGAGGGAAGAAGGCTACAGTAGGGTGTCAAGTATAGAACGTCTCCATGACGACGGTTTCCTCCAGGACGAGAACTGTTCAGATGTGGTGGCCCGCAGGGAGCAGGGAGAGACTGGAGGAGACGGACCTAGTAAAAGGAGGACACCTTATCATCCAAGTAATCAAAATATCACTGATATTGTTTGGGTGACCAGAAACTGGGTCTAAACATTGCCTAATGACAGCGGGTGGGGGGGGGGGGGGGGTAGGGGATGGGAGGAAGGGGTGGTTTACAGTTTGGAAATGTGTGTTTTTCTTTTTAGTATGTAAATCTGATTTGGAATGGTTCATGACTGCAACCCTCACAACTATCATCACCATATTTATAATGCATCAATGATCTAGTAGGTGGATGAGTGTGTGGGATGGGGGGGGGAGGGAGGGTGTTCTCAATTGAGGTACACACCAGAGAGAAACATTGGTTGGGGCAGAATGCAAGAGAGAACCAAAGTCTCATTAAGTTTTCAAAATTGACATTGACTCAAGATGACTTTCCTCTAGGGTTAATGTTTATTTTGTTTTATCCCTTCCAGGACAAGGTGTGCTGCCTAGGACCCCATTCAGTGACTCCACTCATAAGTGAAGGAGATGATGTCATCCATGTGGGGGTCGGGTCGGGACTTACCACTGCTCATCTTGCTACCCTCACCGACTCATTCAACTCTACCGTCTACGGTTTCGGGGTCAGAGATAACGAACAGTTGGAAGAGCTTCAGGAAAGAACAAGTCATTATGGAATTACAAGTATCCTTTAACACAAAGAGAAGGTGAAAACACGGTCACCTTTATGTGAAACAAGTTTTGCTTCAAATAAGTCAAGAGGTTTACATCACATATTGGCTAACAATTCTCTACTAGAAAATACAGGTATAACCAGCAGAATTAAAGGTGTACATAATTTGGTTGGTCAGCAGACATACTAAAGCATCGTTTTTTCATGCGTAGGGTTTATATATTGGTTGAAGGAGACACAAACCCGACCATTATTATTGATTTAAGTGATAGAGATTAAGTGTCATTCAACAACTGCCCCAAACAGTCAAGAAAAATCTTATGCTAATTGGGAGGTATTACAGATTTAATGTTTCTTCACATGTAAGGTTGAATACTTTGATCAAGTAAGTATGACATCATCGAGCCTCACATGCTTCAAATCTCTCTGTTTTTCTATATTAACATTTGATAGATTTTTGCAAATGCCGAATATTGCAAATACTGAACGTAAAATATTGAATCACTCTACATGACCTCATGATGACATTGGTCTCAGTGTCCAAAACTGTCAACATTGAAAATATATATATTAAAAATATGAAAAGATATACCAAGATAGCATAAAGGGTTTCAATGTGGGACAATACGTGACATATTTACAAAATGGCAGCTCCAAGACAGGACTTTTGAACTACTTTGATATCTCCGAAATGGAACAAAATTTCTTCTCTGCTGTGTTTTGGGAGTTGTTCGTTACAGAGATTTCTGTCTTAGTAGCCAAAGATAATGGTTGGGATTGTTCGCTGTAAGCACCTAAATGCATCATACAGATAAAGAGGATAAAGTTTTTTATTTATTCTGGCTCTCCTTGGAGAGAATTTAATGCTCCCTACCGTGTTAAGAAAGTGGAAATTTAAGTATTCCCTGTCCGTTCATTGTATTGTTTATCACGTTGAATGATAAAAAAGTCTTGACCTTTGTTAAAAAAAGAAGCTGTTTATGATAACGGTCAAGTTGAAATAGATCTCATGCCAACCCTGTTTACCAGAAAGAAGAGCATTCTTTACAATGAACATAATTGAGAAGGATCCTTTTATGCTCAAATTGCATTTTTTTTTAGGTTGTTTTCATAGAAAGGGGAGAGAAAAGTGTTCTCTCCTTTCTTATTGGAAGAGGAAATTTAATCAAACAGCCTGTTTACTTTGTTCTCGTTTATCAGTGAGTTTGACATTTTCAAGGTAAACAGAGACTTCTTTAGGAAGAAAGAAGTTTCATCATCAGCTAAAATGTACTGTTCTCTGAGGGACACAGATAAACCATGTAGGGTATAAAGGCTGACAATGAATTGTGAGGTTTTTGTTTACCCAATGGTGTGTAAACAGGGTAGTTTAGTTTAATTCTATGTTTTGTTAGATAGAAAAGATTGTGACCCAAGTAAACAGATAGATGATGCATGTTGCATATGAAGTTTTAACAGTTACCTCAAATATAAATATATTGGATAGAGAAAGAAAAGGCCAGATGGAGACAAATATTAGGGAGGGAGGGGTGGGAGGGGTTGGGGTGGGAGAAATTTATTGACTTAGTTTTTTTCTCTTTAATTCTTTTAATATGAAAATTGAGTCTTGTTCCCATTCAGGCATGTGGAGGTTAAGACTGTTGTGCTCATATTCTGTGAAGCCCCCCGATACCCCCGGCTTTACTGTTTTTTGCTGCAACTACGAATAACGAATTGATGAGAGTATATAATGCTTCTACACTATGCTTCTGGAGCTAGTACAAAATGTGTGGGAAAAAGACTTGTTTTTCATTTGCAAATCCATTGATTTCACCCTGAAATTAGGGTAATCTTGTTTTCTCTGACTTATGAGTAATCCTTACTGAGGTCAAAGGTCAACAGTATTGAGCATATGCTTGAATGTCAAATAATGGTTTTTCATGCTGAGAATTAAACATTCATGTTATAACCCCCCCCTCCCTTAAAGCATGATTCCTCATCAAGACATTTAGTTTGTCTGATTGGACACTCCTCCAAGTCAGTAACAAGTAAGTATTTTATGAAAACTAAGAAATTTGAATTTTCTAATATTTTGGGTAAATATTGGAGTCTTTAACAAAGAAGTTGAACTACAAAGTTGTTTAAAAAAAAATTTTTTAAAAATTAAAAACTTTTTTTCTACTATTGCCAAGTTTCTTGATTTGGCTAAGTAACATTTTGGTGTAAAGCAGTGATAAAAAAGAAAGAAAAAAAAGAAAAAAGTATTTCATTCGTTTATAGAAATGTAATAGATTTATGCACATTTCAGCCAGTTGGGAAAATTTTCTAATGCTAATAACACTGTATACTGTCCTCTCATATATCATGCTAAAGAACACTCATTTTTACAGTATGAACAGTTCCTAAGCTTTATCTGATAGAAACATGAAATTCTGTTTGAAGCTAGGCATGAAAGTACAATATACAAACAGGTGCCTTTAATATCAAGTATACAAAGTTATTTCTGGGTAATTTTTGTTTTCCTTAATTGATTCCCTTTTCTTGTGGCAAGATTTAAAGTATATACCGGAGAATTTTTTAGAGGTACAGCATATTGATCCGAGGTTGAAGAATGTTAAAGCAGTACTAGTGACACCCCCTGACTCAAGATCAGGCCTCCTTAACCCTGTGGAGTTCATTATGAAAGAAGGGGAAGGTTAGTTGTCTTCATGTTGTTTATGTTGATGTTGTATTGGTGTGTTGTTGTTGCTGTTGTTCGGGGAATTTTCGTGTTCATTCTGAAAGAATATGTTGGCATATGAATCATCAAGAAGGTATATTTAAGGGAAAACTTGTTTACCAAATGACGAATTTTCTGGCAATGAAACAAAAAACAGAGAAAGGAGAATAGCATAACCTTTGCATGTATGGGAGCAACATGTAACAAATAATTTTAATCATACTGTGATCAGTAATATGGTGGTCGTGACACTTTTTGTTGTTGTCAGATCTGAGCATCCTCAAGGAAATGTCACAAGAGTCGTTTGACACTGAGAAGATAAACAGCCTAGTCGTTGATCAGATGGACTTGCTGAAGCATGCCATGAAATGTAAGTTTGATATTTAATGAAGCAGTCAAATAAGAACACAATAGGAGTGACCCTGTTTGTCGACCCCCTATGAGGGGATCCTTCAGGGAAATTGCCCCGGTAGTATAAAACAATGGAGGAGAAGTACAGTTGATATTTTAGAGAAGTATATTTAAGCAAGGGGCAACGGTTGCTAATGGGGTGTTTTGTTGTGTCCTCTGTATTTTGTCGTTATCTTACATAGGAGCCAATGATATGACTATTTAAGAGGGAACTAGTACAGGCGAGTACGGGTGAAAAAGTAGCCCGAGGAGAAATGTAACTTTATGTGTACAGAACGTTATTTTATATCGGCAATACTTCTAACAGCCTGGTGTGGTTTTCCATTGAGAATTCTTTAGACAGTAACGTTTAACATGTTATGTAAAGCTGCAAAGAAATGCATGGTTTCTTTGATTTTTCATTTTCTGTTAAAAATTTCTTTTGGTCTTTGGATCCCATCTGACATTCTTTCTGAATATAGTCATTTCCTTTTGTTTCTGATACATTTGATTGTTATTAGTATATAATTTTATGCATCTTAAAAATGGAATGCAGAAAACTGGGATTCCATTTGGAATTTTAAAGAATCGCCCAAGTGAGGTGTTAACTTAAACAAGAGTGAATTACTTTCCAACCTACTTGGCGAAAACATATTTTAAACCGTTACATATTTTAAATTTTAAAGAATCGCCCAAGTGAGGTGTTAATTTAAATAAGAGTGAATTACTTTCCAACCTCCTTTGTCGTAACCGTTACATAAGATAAACCAATCTTTCAAGTCTGTGTCAGTATTTTATCGATTGCATCCCTACCTCTACTTCCTCGTCTCTCCCAGTCCCCAAAGTACAAGTCGTCGTCTACGCTACTCTGTCCATTCTGGAGGAAGAGAACGAGAGTGTTGTCACCAAAGCCGTGGAGTATACCAACCTTCGAACACCAGGGACGAAGAATCCATACAAGATCATTGCCCCCACCGTTCCCCTCAGCCCTAAGGATTTAGAATGTCATCCGGCCACATCTCGATTCCTCAAGATTGCACCTTCCTCTTCGACTGGAGGATGTTTCGTAGCCGTCGTTAGCAGACAGGTAAGATAAAAAAAAAAAATATGTAGCAGGATGAGGCAGAATTGCTCGACTTATCAATATTGTTGCAAAATATGCTAGAAAGACAGATAAATGTTGACCTTATTTCACCTTCAGAAACCTAAATTTTTTTTAATTCTTTGTTCAGAGTGAATTCTTTATTCGTGTGAAGAAACATTAAGTCTGAAGTTTCATCAATGGCAGTCTTCCTTGTTTCCAATTTTCAGTATAAACTGGTAAAATGTTACAGAACGCCACCAAACTGCAATACAATACCAGTGACCGATTAACCATGTAACAAATGGCTTTAAGCGAGACACTCGGTCTGATGACATCACAGACAACCCACTCCCTTACCTCTTTCCTGAAAAAAATGAAAGGCTTTATGTTACAATAGCTTGTATTAAAACAAAAATGTGTCATTGAGATTTTTATACCTTTGAATTCGGTGTGGAATATTTTTAGATATTTTACGTATTTTGCCTCAGGGGCAACAATCCGTTGTTTTCTCAAGATTCTAATTGGTTCTTTTCTTTTAAGGATCAAGCCATGAGTGCTTCGGACATTTTGGCTCGGGCAGCTGCCAAGGGTCTCTACAGCCTCAGCGCCGAGGGCGACCTGCTGGAAGGAGAGACGGTGGACGAAGCCGTCGAGAGGAAAATGAAACGAAAGTCTCCAAGAAACAAACAGAAGTCCATCCAGAAGCTGATACGATCATCTAAAAGCTCGCACGCGGCAGAGGCTGGTCACGGTCACCATGCCAACAGAAAGGCCACCAGTCCGACTAGGAAACCGGAGAAGAAGACCAAGCCTGTTAGAACAGCAAGTGAGTATTATCAAAATTATTATGAGTTTGTGATCTTCTTTGTCAGAAAATGAAAAAATGGTAAAAGCTGTCAATATCTGCAATATCTTTCTAGTTGAAAGAGGATCCTTTTTCATAAATTCATTAAACTAAGACAGTGTCTCTTTTGAAGATTTTAAAGGACAGAAACAGTCTTAAGGGGGGTGGGGGGAAGGAGTACTGAGGTTTAATCCATTGGTAAGGTTCAGGATAAGAGATTTCAGGTAATGGTGTGCAATTTTCAATTGTTTCTCGTGCTTGACCTTCTCTCTAGAATCAGATGTTGGTAGGTACTTGTTAGGTTACTTGACCTTGTAAATCACTGCTTACTTTGATAACTGCATTTCTTTTTGTTTCTACAAAAAATTATTCTTTTACATATGTTAAATGATAAATTGAGCCTTTTTTTGGGGGGGGGGGGGGGGGGGGGGGGGAGGGGAGGGTAGTTCAGTACCATCAAATTATCTGTGTAGAATAAGTGGTAGCTATTGTGGTTTGAATATATATATTTATACAGTCATGGTAAAATTTCATGATGGTTTACAGTGTAGGAGAATAACTGATCACCTACCTCTGCCTGTGTTAGTTCCCAAAGAATTCCATTAATAATTCAAACTTTGCATCCTCTATTGTTTATCATTTTAATAGTGTAAGTTGTTACAATTGGTTGTTAGCCTGGAGAGAAAAGTGTCTAAAATTATGCTAATGTTTTCGGTTAAATTTGTCATCATCTAATAATCAGGAATCAACTTTAATCAGTTACCTGATAGTCCGAGACAATGGAAATATCTTGTCAGATTTGTAAACGAAATTATTCGTGGAGGATTTTCCCAAGGACAATTCATTTTATAGACAAATTTCTTAAGTGTTCCAACATTTGACAAATTTGTCATAGGCATCAATCCTCTTGGACATTCTAACCAGAAAGTAACAGGTTTTTCAAACTTTTCTGTACTTCAGACCTGTCTTGGTGGAATATGTTCAGTTGCTGTTAAGCATATGAAGCTTTTTATGATCAGAGTGATTTTGCCTCACATGGCCTTCCATGTTAAAAGTCACTGCACAAACCCCAGACCATCTGTCACATAGTGTATAAAGTCTACATACTCAGGGTTTTAATTTCTCTGGTTTTTTCAATTATAATTTTTTAATGATTTGAAATTTAAAAAATGGTAATAACTAGACAAGAAACCACCAAGTGGAAATATTTGGACACTTAAGACCATGCTTGTGCAACTAATTAACATGCACGCCTTTGTATTATAAACTAACGAGTACAGAAGCATGTACAGAATTAATTACATTATTAATATCAAACCATATTGTATAGTACTGGCTTAACATAGCATCTATAGTGTTTTGTGTATCGTAGATTTTTGCTCTTCAGATGGCTATGAATGTTCTTAGTTTATTTAGGTATTGCTGATACAAAGTGTTGATTGTCGACTGATGATATACCTACAGTGTAGTTAGTTGAATAATGCTGATATATCTATTGCGATATAGTTGTCTTTAAGTGTTGATAAATGTAACTATTTACATATGTAGTATAACTTAGACCTAGCATTGATTCTAGTATAGAACTGTAAACAGCTTTCAAAACTCTTTATATCCTATCTCAAACAGGTAAATCTGTTACAACCATAATTTCACAGCTAATTTTAACCGTTTGTATTTAATAGTCATTTTTGGGCACAAAAGCATATTTTTTTCCTATAATTTTACCCCTTCATGAGTTTATTCCATCGTCACTTTTCGTCCCTAGAGCGTACAAGCAAGACCAAGCTTGTCACTTGGCAGGAGTACAGCAATAGCCATATGAAACTGTTACGGTCCACCCCACCGGTGGCCCGTATCAGTGGGCCGTGAGGAGGACCCCTGGGCCTTCTGGTACTGTTTGATATTGTGTGCTCTAAAACAGTGGTGAATGTGATGTGGCTTTGCTTGCTTAATAATACCCCTTTTGTTTGCTTCAAAATAACTCACTTCTTGTGTATATATGCCGTCTCTGCTTTGTGCATTATATTCAATGATGTCTTCCAAAATTATTTTTTTTGTTTATCACTATCTTCTTTGCTTTGCTTCTTAATTCCAATAGCCTGGTATGATCTCCATTGTATACCTTGGAATAATTAGGTATTTCACAGAAACTTTTTTTTTATCTACTCACTGGTGAATGGGTTTGGCTTTACTAACAGTTAATGTTTTAAGTGCACATCAGTACTGTTGTCAGTACCCCACACCTGCACACTCATTGTAAGAGAGAGGGGGTGGACAGGCAAGGGGTGGGGGAGGGGATGGGCAGAATTAAATTGGGACATATTTTGAAGAAATTTATGTTCAAGATATTTCCACTTTTATTACACAATATCTGCAATATCTTGTTTTCTTCTTCCTTATAGTTTGGCAACCCTCCAAATTTGTTCACCACCCCTTCAAAAAATTTTGGTCAGCCCTCCAAAAATTGTTGGCCAACCCTCCAAATTTGTTTTGGCGAACCCTCAGAAAGTTTGTGGCTACCCTCCAAATACATTTGGCGACCCTAAAAAGGGTCGTGACCGCCCTTTGAATACCAGGGTAATGTTGCAAAATTACAGCTGTACCTTACTACGAAGAATGTCCATGTCAATGCAATGATTGTTGTGCGCCTGTAACACTGACACACTCTTTGTGGTGGATTGTTTGATAGTTTTGATGTATCTTTAATGTATCTAAACTATGATTTTGTTAATTTATGGAAGCAGGTAAATTATGCGGATAAAAGTTGCTTTTATAATCTCTGTGTTGCTTTTAACTTGTTCGTCTGTCTTTCTTTACGTTGATATAAAGTAACATCTAATAAACAATTATTTTCAGCACAAATAAAACAGATTATGGGAGACCAGGCAAACCTTTGCAATATTTTCCAAAACTTCCTTTGTGACTTTTGAAAACCTCTTGTTGCTGCCCTTCTAACTGCATTCAGATACTGTTGTGTATTTCTGCATACAGATCTTAAATTGCTAATTGCTTAAATTAAATGTTAATTAACCTATATCTATCATTAATGTGCCAGTTAGTAATGGTAGGCGCTTATAGTGATGTCTGCATCAGAAATGTTTAATACACTGACTGTGTGTGAGCTCATTATTAAGTCGGAATCGTGTCATTGTTTAAAATAAATTATGAGTCTCTGGGCCATTTTTATGTAGTATTTAATGTATTAGCAATTAAATACCATTACAGACACTTAAGCATCATTTTGTAAGTGAATGACTGAGCAACAATGCTGCCTCTTTTCTCAAAAGCGAGGTTGGATTATGTAAACGAAAATGAAATATGTAGCATGTATATATTGCAAACAAAATTTGATAGAATGTCTAACGTCTTCTGCACAATCAAAATTGATATGGTCAAGGTTGACCACAAAATCGGTCAAAGTACTGAGACAATGCTCTTAAAGGCATTGAAGACTCGCCCACTGTGTTGTGGGTATTGAACATAGCTACATGTATTGACTGTATACTAGTGTCTATTTACCGACGGTAGCAAGCTGTGTGTGTATTTTCTGGGATCAATGGTGGTGTCTAACACTTCTGTTACACCTCATACGAAACTAGGTCAGATTACCGACATGAGACGTTTCTTTGTGCGCGAGTCTTCACATCCTTTGAATGTTTGTCCAGAAGCTATTTACAAAGAGACAGAATCAACATCTAGGCAATCCAATGGCTCTTCATTTCTGTCTTAGAGAAGAAAAAGCAATTAAATGCTATAAAATTAACATAAGCAACCACACTTAACATCAACTTCAAAAACCTACTCATTATTAAATTCACATTTATTTTATTTTTTTTATATTTTTTTTATATGTGCTGTGTTCATTGTGATTGATTGTTTAATACCTATGATGTAGTTACTATGCTAATGACATGCCTACTAATCCTGTGTACTAACCTCGCAAGGTTACATGTTATCTCTCTGACCATTTTCAGGGTCGACATCCAGCTGAAAATATAAAAAAAATTGGTGGCTTTATATCACTGTGGTAATCGCTTTTTAACTTAATAACAAAACAAAAAAATTTCATTCATGTATCACCATAGCTAAACTCTTCATATAATCAAATTTGTCATTCATTTTGCTTTTGCTAATTAATTCAATCTGCCACACACACATTGAATAATAATATATGGTCCTTGGATTATGTCAAAGAGTTGTGGAAGGGGGTTGTGTTAGAGGTGCATGTATTATACTTACCACCAACATGATGTTCTATGTGAGAGATGTCAGGCACCGGTCAGTGTGTCACAGTTTTTTTCTTCTTCCATTTTGAGCTTAAACGTCATCAGACTTAGCCCCATATTTTCAGCACCCTACAAGTTCAATGTTAGTCAAGTCTTCAAAAATAACTTTTCTAAAGCTGCACATTCTCAATAAAATAAATATAATAATTCCCAGTCATTGAGGAGTGTTAAAATTGACAACGAAGTACCTCACCATGGTTACCTATTGTTTTTTGTTACAGTGGCAATAAAAATGCTTCTGAAAACTGGAGCATGTTAGACTAATGTTACTGTTAGGCCTGACTAAGTGTTAACATGAAATGAGCAATCCAGACAGTTTCATCCTCAACCCTCCCCCCACCCCCCCCCCAAAAAAAACAATTGTAGAAAGAAAAAATTAAGGTGTAGAATCATAACAACACACTTCTAAACCTTGCATTAAAAACCTATCATGAAACAGCATTAAATTAAATATTGCCTAAAGTAACTTTTTGGGGGCGGGGTGGGGGAGGAAGAGGGGGGTAAGCACAATATGACAGACAATATTAAGGAGAGTGGTGGAAAGTGGTAGGGTAGGGAGTGGTCCTGAATCTCAATTCATGATCTCACATCATCCAAGCCTTAAAAACAAAATCCTAGTTCTCATTTCAGTAACATAAACATAATCCACTTAGACCATGGGTGTGCATGAAATTGGTTTGTCAGGCCGCAGTGAAATTGTGTACCTAATGGAAGTGCGGTAACACTTTAAGATGTACCTATTTCCGTGGCAATAACGGACATAATTGAGAAATGAAAGATCAGAAAGTCTCACATAATTTTGCTCGGGGGCCACACTTTACCCACCTGTGTCTTAGACACAACCAATGATTGTCAATATTCATGGCTTTGTGAGTATATTGAGTGCTATTTATACCTTATCATCAAGTTTCACGATATTCTTCTTATTATTTTCATATCTTTTTTTCCTTACATTTCCAAATTCCAATCAGAGATAGATCATGGAGCAATCAAAATTTCATGTCAGTTTTGCTCTATTTAATCAAATTTATTAATCTTGTAGATAGACAATAAAAAAAAGCCATCTTCTTGTCACTATCTCTTAGTTTATCTGCCTTGCCGACAAAACAAAGGGTAACATGAACACAAAAACATTTGTAGAGTGAGCTAACGACAAATTTACTTCGTTAGTGAAAACGATGAAAACCGGGTGTGTTGACCTCTACGTCAGCATTTCGGGAGTTTTAAGTCAGTCATTCACCCCGACGGACGTCTCAATTTATAAAACTAAACGATTACCGAGTCTTTTTTTTGTCCGGTGATGCAGGTCATTTGTTTTTGTTTTTGGAGGGAGTTGAAAAGAAACATCATACCGTCTGAATCAGTATTGAGGGGACAGGGAGGGGTGGAAGGAGGAGGGAAATGAAGAAAAACAAGGAGGTGGAACCTAATATTAGTGCTTTCATTCAGTGGTTTCAGAGAGAAAACGCTTGTTCAAAAGAGGGATGGAAATGTTTGGATAGAATTAAGCCAAGGATGGACATATTAATATTTTTCATTTCAAGTGACTGACTTTCTCAATTGGGTGATCTTTTAGATTCTGTCGTGGAAGAATTTAAGACCACCCCTCTGGGCCCAGTACGACCTTCCATAAAGTTGATGCCCATACCTAAATTATAAGGGAAAATTGGAGTTTTGGCCCCCCTCGCCCCACCTTTAAAATCCTGTGAGAGCTTTGTATGTTGCCTTCTTTCTGTTTGGTTGGTAGAATTGAGAAGAGACATAGCTTGATAAAGAGGAATATTTGTGTATGGATGACCCATAAAGGAGACTTGTGATCACTCATCAAGTCCAAACCAGAAATAAAATTAAATGGCTTCACTGGAACATGCTTTGAAATTTGGAAAACAAATTCGAAAACATTTTATAGCTTGAAGATTAAGATTATGTTTTGAAGTCTTCAAAAATCCATTCATTTGCCTAAAACCGTTAATTGGCACATTGTGCTCCGAATGAAGGTTGTAAGTAAAAAGACACCCAGAAAGAGAAATGCGCTATCATGATACTATAGATGAAATGTTTTAACAATTCATTTTCAAGAGAATGTATGTACAGAATCAGACAACTTCTTTATCCCTCCTAGAAATAAAGTTTGCTCTTAAACCTCTCTTCTATATTGCAACCTAATTTTTTTTCTCAAAAAAAAATTACAAACCTGATCAAAATGTTCGTTTGGTAAAAACTTTTGTTCTATGCTTGAGCAAAAGTAATGTCCCTTAACAACCTTTGATTATTGTGTAAGGAAGCTGTGTGTGTGTGTTTGTGTCTATTAACTCTAATATTTCAGTGATATTTACTGTCTATCATTGACTTCTACTGCTGTGTTCTACGAACAAGACAAAATAGAAACAAAAACGTCATATTTGAGTGTATCTTTTATGTGCATACCTTAACCCCTTTCAAAATTAGAAAAGTGGAGAAAGTGAACTTATTTTGTTCATCTGGTAGGTATGGTTACGCATCCTTCTTCTTCTTCATGTGTTTGTTTTATTTTTTTTATCTGACTCTGTCATTGCTCCTTGTAGATATTGCCATTGGCAGACCATATCGTATTTTAAACATTACCCACGATGCACTGTTCCATATTTCAAATTACTGCTTACATAAATACACCTATCTTTATCAGAGCATTGCAGAAGGTTATATACTTGGACTCATAATGCTAGCTTTTTATTTTTACCTTACTTTTATTTCAATCTATTATAGTTGATTTATGAAATTGTAAAAAAAAAAAAAAGTAAAAATTTGAAATTGTTGGGTTATGAAACCATTACAAGGAAAAACTGATATGCAGGTAAGTAATGGGCTTACAGTCTAGTTGTTCAAAGTCAGAGGCCATAAATATGAAACATAAAAACCTTATATTAATTTTGGTCATATTTTTATGTTTCTATTTCCGAAATTGTATGTAAAAACCTAAATACGAAACATCAAGAGAATTAAAACTATGAACCAGAATATTTTATTCATTATTTAATCCCATATGCCTCACTCCTCATTCTACAGGCACCATGTTTGCTCACCACTTTGAGAGACGAGAACATATGTCGGAGCCTAAGCTGAAACTGCAGCCCTATGGTGTACCCCTGACTAAAGTAGCACTGATAAGAAGAACCTCAAAGGTCGACATCATCCCACCTCATAAAGAGACCGTGGACCACCCGAAACCTTTCATTTGATTACCGATGTGTGTATGTGAGGACTCTATCTGATCTATTCAATGAGATTTGTGGATTAAATCTGCTCCTTTTCAGTGACCGTCCAAGTTTGTAATCTCTGAAAATTGTCTGTGTCATTGTTTTGAGTCTTCGATAAAAGATGTAGAAACGAAACCCTTCGAAATACTCATCTCCAAACTATGTAATGAATTTTCGTCGTCTTGTATGCCAGACTATTCGCTGTGGATTTTAACCTCTTAACCTGATTTTGGGAAAAGAGCTAAGTTTTTATTGGAAACAATACGACAGAGTTAGTGTGACTAAGTGATCAGAAAAAGTACAGAAAATCAGGGACTTGTACCCTGATGAGGGAAATCATGTGATCATGACCCATCCACCTACCCACTTTTTCCCTCCCATCAACAGAAAGCTTGAAAAGATAGAAACTAAAATAACCCCATGGTCAGGATTGCACATTTGTTTTATAAGGATAAACTTTTGCAGATCAGATACTTTGCATATTAATTAATGCATATTAATTAATTATGCATATTAATTAATGCATCCATTTCTATACAGATTAGGTATTGAATTCACTTTAAAGTTATTCTTAAATCTTCCATTGTTTGTTGTTTGGAAATGTTTTGTATTTTTATGATGTTTTTAAACAATAGTTAGCTTAAATGGGAAAATGTTCCGCATTTGTGAATAATGAGAATTGTAGCATACTGTCAAAGGTACGTCATTATATTATTACATCATTTATATAGTGTCAGGTTTGTATTCGAACCGACACAAAAACTCATTTTTCTAAAAATTAAAACATTAGTTTCTTGTTTTTTTGTATTGTTCTATAATCTTAACATTATTATTTGTATTCTTTTCATCACCTTGTTAAACATGCTTGCCTTATTTTACTTCAATAACATGCCTTGATCAAAATGTATTTAAAGGTGAAGCACCATGTGGAACCATCGTTTGTTGGTGGTATGGATAGAGATGCTTACGACAAACAAAAATCCTCCACAACAGCTAAGAAAAATGGAAGTCTGTTTAGGAGTTTAACCATGTTGTTTGTGAGTGGTCCTATATAAACTACACTGAAGACTTGATCAAGTCTAAAAATGATATCAAAGAGCAAGTAGTGCTAGAATTTCTTATTACTTCTTTTTATTCATTAATTTAAATTTTTTTCCCTCGATGATTGTTAATCTGGGGTGGATCCAGGATTTTAAAAAGTAGGGACGGTGGCCCTGGAATTTCTGAAACCCACTCTCATGCAGAAGCCAACGGTCTTTGCGATTTGTTCATCACTAGCATATCTATCACATAAGATAGTGATGATGGTTCTTCAGTTTGCTTCTCCTGCAGAAAATAGGGATTTGTCCATCACTAGCAACTTTATCATGTAAGATAGTGATGATGGTTCTTCAGTTTGCTTCTCCTTAAGAAAATAGGGATTTGTTCATCACTAGCATCTGTATCACATAAGATAGTGATGATGGTTCTTCAGTTTGCTTCTCCTTCAGAAAGTAGGGATTTGTTCATCACTAGCATCTCTATCACATAAGATAGTGTTGATGGTTCTTCAGTTTTCTTCTTTTTCAGAAAATAGGGATTTGTTCATCACTAGCAACTCTCTCACATAAGATATTGATGATAGTTCTTCAGTTTGCTACTCCTTCAGAAAATAGAGATTTGTTCATCACTAGCATATCTATCACATAAGATAGTGATGATGGTTCTTCAGTTTGCTTCTCCTTCAGAAAATAGGGATTTGTTCATCACTAGCATCTCTATCACATAAGATAGTGATGATGGTTCTTCAGTTTGCTTCTCCTTCAGAAAATAGTCCAGAAGAAAGTTTATTTACTGACTGATAAAGTAGGGACAAATTCTAAGCAATCCTGGTGAAGTTTACATACAATTTACTTCAGAGTTCTCTGAGATAGTGATAATTGAAACTGTCACAGTTTGTACCAAAGGTGAAACTTGGTAGCAACCAGGTGTGATGATATACTTGCTCAATTAGTTTTGCTCTTCCTTATGTTGACCTTGGATTGGAATAGGGTTCTAACCTTCGATGGAGATTGGAATTTAACAACAAAATATAACAATGACCATGCTCTATTCATGCTGAGATGCATCCTAATTTTGACAGTAGAAAAAATGTATTCAATTTTGACAGTAGAAAATTTTAATTCAATATTGACAGTGGAAAATTTTAATTCAAATTTGACTGTAGAAAATTGTAATTTCAATTTTTGACAGTAGGTAATTACAATTCAAGTTTTGAAGAAAAACGTGATTCAAATTTGTGTTGAGTTGTGATTCTATGACATCAAGTTCATTCTCGTGCGAAAAGTGTCCCCTTCAAATGTTACTGGTCTTGAAAACTGTATGTAATGTGGAATGCAAATGTCACAAGAGTGCTTAGAATACGATCCCCTTCTTCATTCATATGTAAATTTTCCTCTGGACTTTCCTTTTAAAAAAAGAGAAACCTTGAAGAAAGTTAACTGCACACAGATGCACCATTAATTAGAATAACTTTATAAAATATCATTGTTATGGACTATAATGAATAAACTGTACATGTAATTTACTTTTTGTCTTGATGTGAGTTCACTTTGAAGCAGGGGAATGGGAGAGGGGGGGGGGGGGGCTTAGGTGTGATGGGAATTTGTATAGGTAGTAGTGAGTTAGAAAGTTATTATAGAGAAAGAAAACAAAATTGGAGAGGTTGTGAAGCCCTTGTCATGGTTGTTACATTGTAGATGTGATGTCTCAACAGAACTTTCCGGTTTCCGATTACTTTTCCTTTTAACTAATTTTTTTTTTTTCACTTTTTGATGGAAAAATAAACGGTCCTTGCTTCTAGGACAAATTATAGAGATCCTCCATTGAAGCGGCCCACAATACAAAACTTGTATGCTAGTGTACTAAATATCTATTTATTTTACTATTAATATCGATTTGATTAGGAGGCTGTTGAGACTACTAGGCACCCCTATGGCTCTGGGGCCTTGCTGCTGCTGCTTGACTTGTCAGCTGTCCCTAGTTCCCATTTAACATTATCCGGGCCCACCCAATCATACCCACCGATCACCAGCCTCGGCCATCATTGAAGCTACCAGTGTTGGATTCACCCAAACATCACCAGATCTGAAGATCAGACATGGCAAACATTCACTATGAACATCACTCATCTCATCTGAACATTAGCTGACACAATCAGGGAGAAACCATGTATACTTTGGGGGAGGGGGTGGGGGTGGGGAGGGTGTTACGTCAGTGGGGGCTCAGTCCCCACCCTATCAGAATATCACAAAGGATGCTAGCATACAGTACATAATATACAGCACACATAGGCGGTACATACCACACCTCATTGATCCAAACCACCAAATTTTCTCGGAGGGGAGTGGGCACCCTCCCCCTGGACGACATATCAACCCCCCCCCTCCTTCCCCTGTACAAAACTGCTCTCAATTGTCATAAGATCATGGACACATATGTTTCATCCTTTAATATTGAAAGGCAAAAAAAGTATGAGAAGAAAAATCATTTATGGGCTGTTCTTTGCAACATTTATTTGAAAGCAGCACATATATGTCATAAATTGACACATTAGTAACATGAAATTCACACAACACTTGATCGAACAAGGAAAGGTACTTTTTTTCTTCGACATCAATGAAATATTTTAAGAGATGTACCCAGAATATGGATAGAATTGACGGTTTGACACAATTGTACATTCAGTATGATTAACGTGGATTTTTGGAGTCGAACCAGCTAAGCTGTATTGACCCCAAATATCGGAGCATAATTTCAGCAAATATTGCTAGGTACCTAGCATTTTATCCATTGTTGAAAATTAGTTCTTGATATTTCCTATGATCAGAACTCCCTGTAAAAAGGTTAACAGTTGATACAGAAAATGATTATTAAGCTTTAGAGCAACACTCATTGTTTATTAGTTTTTTTTTGTACTTAGCATATGAGTATTGCAGTAGTGAATTTTTGAAATACATTGATATTCACTCATTTTCACTCATTGAGAAAAGATTTCTGTGACATGACTCTACAAACAGCAATATTTTTAGTCACAAATCTTTAATTGCTTGGAATGGAGGAAAATCAGTATATCTAGGGCTATATTTAAACCACATGTTAAGTTTTTCAAGATATCACTCATTGGAGTTATGACAGGAGTCGATAAATAAAAGTCCCTGATCTAACAAACTTTGAAAAGCTGAGTCCACGAGAACATCAAATTTTGTTGATCAGAACATCCTGGTAAATTCCTTTTGTAATTTTAATGTAATTAAAAAACATTGTTAATTGGAGATGGAGGAAGT